>OY292394.1:58542789-58610589 GCA_958496205.1 Idaea biselata | reverse complement strand
GAACTAAAAGTCCAATATTCAATAACGCAAATTGTGTACGTATTCATCCTGCATGGGTCATATATCATGACACTACTATTGCCATTCCACTGAGACACCACTGAGATTCTATTGTGGTTTAGTGTAATACCGACCCAGCAGATAAGTTGAAACATTTTGTTGTGGAAGGGGAAAGTTTCGTGCAGTATATTTTACATGCACCTTCTATGAAAAATCGACTTCTGCGCATCCGCCATTATGTTTCAACTCATCTGCCGCCTACTGTACAATTGATTTATAAACTTTTTAAATTGTCAAATTATTGTAATAAGGTGCAACAGAATACCAGCGCTGTTCTCGTGTCACGATAGTAGAATGAAGCTGAGTTGCGTCTTGTTCTATGAACCTTATATTAAGTTTAAATAATTTTCAAACCCAGGTATTTTTTTATTTTTAAAGTGTAAGCAAGGTTTTATTGAATAAATATTTTTTTCTTTCTTTCTAATGTTGCCGTTCAATAGTTCACTATCGATAGAGTATGGCTAGTTGTAGCAAATCAATAGTGTCGATAGTATCGTGCTTCATTAGTATAATAATATCAACACACCAATACAATATTTTTATTTTTTTATTTTCTAATTAAAATAGGTTATAAAAAAAGGTAGATGCATAGTCATGACAGATATAAATTTTATGGCATAAACATATTTGCTCTAATGTCTTTATCCAGGGAGGAAAATGTAAACTACGTTTGTATGGAGAAAGAGAATGGAGACTATCCTCTTAAAATAAGGTTAGTACGACGTGTTTATCACTTCGCCAAACCGATTTCTACTGTAAGTACTCACTTCATATGAAAGTTATAAGAGATCCCTCCGGTGAACTCCTTGTTACATATCGTACACAACTTGGGCTCGTGGAGCCGCCTCTTGTGGTAGTTGTAGCTGCGGCGCGTGCTACAACACAACATTATACAACGTAAACCATGGTTCACCTAGCGGCGATTTATGCAGTACTCATACAGAGAACAATGGCCATAAATTATTTTCAGTAAAAATTTGTTTTATTAATAAAAAAACTAAAAACGCTAAGTAAATAGTTTATGTACCTACCTTCTTTTTTTACTTTCTTATTATTTTAGGATTAAGAACGCGGCGACTGTTACCATTTCCATACAAACTTAATGCCAAAATATATTATGAAAATTTTTAGTTTTCTTAAAAAGTAAAATCTTAATCCGAATAATATCGATATTAAAGTAGAAAACTTAATTTTTCATAATTTATTTTGGTATCAAGTTTGTATGGAAATGGTAACAGTCGCCACGTTCTTAATGTTAATATTTTTGTTTTGCTATTTATGTAACGATGTTTTGTGAGCATGTGCCTTTTTTGCAATAAATCTTTTATCTAAGTATCTATCTATCTAAATAGAAAATATATTAAAAAAAACCTTGGTGGTTAAAAGATACTTTCCTTTTTAGCGGTGTTTAATTATGAACTTTTTCCATTATTTACCATTTTTTTTAATGGTAAATAATGGAATTCTAGCGTTTTAGCGGTGTCGGTCTAGTGGTAAATACCGCGACTTTCATTCCGAAGGTCGTGGTTTCGAATCCTGTCCGACTGTGCACCAATGTCTTTTTCTTCAAGAAAAAATTAAGTGCGCTATTAACACCGCTCTTACGGTGAAGGAAAACGTCGATCGTGAGGAAACCTACATCTTAAAGTCACGCAAAAAGGCCCAGTTATAGGGCTAGTTACAGAAACACACAATAAAAGTAAGTTACTCAATTCTACTACATGGCTAAAACACTATACGTTTTTTAATTCCAGACTACGATCTGACGTTTTAGTTCCTTGTATTTTACATATTTTCTTCAGGAAAATGTGTCAAATCTTAGTCTACAATTAAGAACGCGGCGACTCTTACCATTGCCGAACAAACAAACTTAATACCAAAATAAATTATGAAAAATTTAGTTTTCTACCTTAACATCGATATTATTCGGATTAAGATTTCACTTTTAAAGGGTCCCCACCACAAGGTTTTCCAAAATATTCATTCGCATTCAAATAAAACGGAAAAACATTTTTCAATGAAAAAAATGTTTCTCCGTTTTATTTCATTTCGAAAACATTAGAAAACTAAATTTTTCATAATTTATTTTGGTATTAAGTTTGTATGGAAATGGTAACAGTCGCCACGTTCTTAAAGTCACGCAAAAAGGCCCGGTTTTAGGGCTAGTTGCAAAAACACACAATAAAAGTAAGTTACTCAATTCTACTACATGGCTAAAACACTACTTATACCTTTTTTAATTCCAGACTACGATCTGACGTTTTAGTTTCTTGTATTTTACATTTTTACTTCAGAAAAATGTGTCAAATCTTAGTCGAGAATTAAAAACCGAAGTAAAGGTGCGACGAGACTACACAAGGATACTCACTAGGTGGTGTAGGAGCAGTGTTTGCACTTGTACTCCATCTGCGCTGCGTCGCGGTCCGCGTGACAAGTCGCGTAGTGGCGCGCCATCTTGCCGAGGTCGTCCGACCGCAACGCACACACCATGCACACGTATCTACAGACGAAAGGGGGGGATACAAATATTTAAAAGGAAAAATACATCTAACCTAAACCTATTTAATTACATATTAAGAGGACAGTCTCCATATTCTTTCTCCATACAAACGTAGTCGACTGTTTCCTCTCTGGATAAAGACATTAGAGCAAATATGTTTATGAGATAAAACCTATATCTGTCATGATGACTATGATTTTTTCAATTTCTATTTTTTTATTACTATTCTAATGAGGAGGAACACTAACTTTTTATCCCGGCAGAGGGCGTTAGTCGAATGATCTTAGGTTTGAATTAAGAACTGTCAAACAGGTGTTTTTTACAACTCTCGGCGCCAAATTGGCCATATCAGTCTCAGACCGAAAGAAAAAAAAACTCGGCGTTTTCATTCGTGGGGGACCATCAACAAAAAAAAAAAGATCATCCGATGCCAGCGCCATCTGCTCACAGCTTTGCGTGTGCCACCCCATTAGAAAATGAAAAAAATCAAAAGGTAGGGGCATACTCATGACAGGTATAGGTTTTATGGCATAAACATATTTGCTCTAATGTCTTTCTTTATCCAGGGAGGAAACAGTCAACTACGTTTGTATGGAAAAAGAGAATGGAGACTGTCCTTTTAATAGTAAGATAGTATAAGTGTTTCTTATGTAATTATCGGTTATGGCAAGTAAATGATTTATTTATTTAAAAAAAACAGAACGCATAGTCGACCGACGCTGAGCGAGATTCGAACCAACGCATCTTTACGAAAGTCAAAATTAATCGAAGCGTTCAAGCGCCCTGGTTTGGATTACCACTAGGCGCGTGTTCGAATCCCGCCGGGTACGTAAGCATTTTTTCAAAAACAATACAGTCATATTAGTTTAAAATCTAGTAAAGAACGTTTTACCTTGTAAAGTGTCGTTTGTAATGCGGTCTGTAGGAGGAACTGTTCAATAAGATACATTTGCAGATATCACACGTCATCATCGTCTTGCTATCTAACATCTGAAACGGACAATAATACCCTTATTAATAAACGTGGAGTAAGGTTGGAGTAGTGAGAGAGAACATGCTTTGTCTTTTTTTCCGTGACATGAACTTTAAAAGTTGACAGACAGAAAGAAAAAGTGGTACAATTATTCCGACCTTACTTCACGTTTATTAATAAGGCTATAAATGTTTACTACATCACTTTGCTTTCGATTCCGTCCAAGGTATTCTGCAAAGTTATCTTGGATAGACTATCGAAGGCCGTCGACCCTCTCATTCGCAGTGAGCAGGCAGGCTTCCGCCCAAACCGATCGTGCACAGACCAGATCAATACTCTGCGTATCATACTCGAACAGGCATCAGAATGGCAACGAGAGATGTATCTCACCTTTGTAGACTTCGAAAAAGCCTTTGATACGCTGAGATGGGATAGTATCTGGTCCCGCTTACAAGAAATCGGCGTCCCCGAGAAGATTATTAACATCACAAAAGCCCTATACAGGAACTATTCTTGTAAAGTGACGCATGACGGGCTCGTCTCGGAGGACATAGCGGTACATGCGGGCGTCCGACAAGGGTGTCTTCTTTCTCCTCTTCTCTTCCTTGTCGTTCTGGATGGTATACTGCATAAGATCACTGACAACAAGCGCCGCGGCATAGAATGGGGCATAACCAACATCCTCGAGGACTTGGATTACGCCGACGACATATGCCTCTTAAGCCACACACGCGCAGACATGCAGGCCAAGTTGAACGACCTACGTGAGGAGGCAGCGAAGACGGGGCTCAAGATAAACACCCGGAAGACCCAGGAAATGAGGTGCGGAGCAACGAGTACTTTCCCGTTGGTCATCGCAAAGGAAAACCAACTTTAAATCCTTCGTGCTCCGGTTCCCAGCGTCGGTGAAAGATGTTTTGTTTTCTGCCGACTTCTGGCCGGCTGGCATTGTATACCGCCGCTTTAGGGAAGCGCGTCCGATTTTAGAAAACCCTAAACTCTAATTTTAGTTTATATTATCTGTATGTATGTTAGTCTATAAGGTATATATTTATATGAAAAATTATTAAATGTCATCTTCATTTTTATATTGGTATCTCGGTTACTGCGATACAAGCTGTGCTTAGTGTGGAACTGATTTATAATGTAATTTGGGAAATGTTTAATAAGTTTCATAATAATAAATAAATATTGTATTGTATTATTGTATCGGCACAGAGGCAGTTGAACGCGGCCACAAGTTCGCATACCTCGGAAGCTGCGTGTCCGAAACAGGAGGAACCGAAGATGACATCACTTCGCGGATCGCCAAAGCCCGAGCAACCTTTGCGCAGCTCCGACCCATATGGCAGTCACGGAAACTGACACGGAGAGTCAAGCTCAAAATATTCCGATCCAACGTGAAGACCGTTCTGCTGTATGGGTGCGAGACGTGGAAGGTCACCAAGGACATCTCTCGCCAGCTCCAAGTCTTCGTCAACCGATGCCTTCGAAGGATCCTCGGTATTTACTGGCCCGACACAATCTCCAACCAACAACTCTGGGAGCGCTGCAGTGAGAGTCCGATCGACCAGCAGATCAAACGCCGCAAATGGAGCTGGATAGGCCACACTCTCCGAAGGGACTCCAACCACATCCCGAGGCAAGCCCTAGACTGGAACCCCCAAGGAAAGCGCAAACGTGGTCGTCCGAAACAAACCTGGCGGCGGACAATTACTGACGAAGCGAAGGCCATCGGAAAGACTTGGAGCGAAATAAAACGAGAAGCTCAAGACAGAACGGGATGGAGATGCACTGTGGACGCCCTCTGCCCCAGCTAGGGGACATAGGACTATAAGTCAAGTAAGTCAAATGTTTACTACAAATATTTTTAAGCCTCTGTTGTAGGTCAGAACTGATTTTTCTCGGACAGTTAACTATTAAATTTATTTGAACATCAGTTCTGAAAAGAGTACTTATTAAAGTTGAGGATAATTACTAGGTCCTGTTTGTTGTGAAAACACGGATTTTTTGTGTACAGTTTTTTTTCTGGGTAGATTAAAATCACAAACTTTCCTCTAAATTTGACAAATAAACAGAATTAGTCAATATATCATCTATACTAATCTATACTTCTAATCTAATTTATAAAATTTCCATGTCACAATGTTAGTTAGTTACCTACTCCTCCGAAACGGCTCGACCGATTTTTACCAAATTTTATATGCGTATTCAGTAGGTCTGAGAATCGGCTACTATCTATAATTTATAAGGCAAAACAACGTTTGCCGGGTCAGCTAGTAATATTATAAAATTAACTCGCGGCGAGGCTCATCCGCCACCGCGCGGGAAGAACTTGAGGTTTGGTAATCTCCCCCCAGATCCCTTAGTCGCCTTTTCGACACCCATGGGAAGAGATGGGATAATCCTAATAAAAATATCTTATTTTTACCTAATCTATGATTTCTCCCAGGCAACCTATGGATGGAAAGGGTTAGTAAAATTAAAAAGAAATGTAGGTACCTTATGATGTCTGTCGTTATGCGTGTCCAAGACATAGCTGTATTGGAAGGACTTCAAACATGTTTCACATTTATAATTCTGTTTCTCCCACGACTCCTTCTTTCTCTCGCTCTCTCTCTCTAACTCTAACTCCTCTCGCGTCAACTCTATTGTCTGGATTTTACCTAAAATTAATAAATAGGATTATTGTTTTTTTTACAACACGATAGATGACCATTTGCCCACTATCTCATCTGATGGTACGCTCACTTACCATCACTACCATCAGGTAAGATAGTGGTCAAACGTTCATCATAAAAAAAATGTGTGCCGTCAGGGGATGCCTGGCAGATGTGAAACATCAAAACAGAACTTGTCGATGTCTTCGACAAAAATCTTTAAGCCAACAAAAATATTTCATCAACCCGAGATTCGAACGCCGCCCTCTTCGGAACAGAAGTCAGATTCCCTACGGTACAGGCTAACGAGTCTTTAGAAAGTGACTCGAAATTAACTAACACTTCTATTTATAGGCAAGACACAGCGAAAAACAATGTATACCTATAGCTTGGCGATGCGTCGCCATGGCCTGTATCGCCACGCGAATTTTTAGGTTTACCCCCGCCTATAGATGCTTCACATCAAAACCGGCCAAGTGCGAGGCGGACTCGCGCACGAAGGGTTTCGCACCATTATCACAATTGGATACAGAACCCTAAAATAAACACTGGACGAAGCGAAATCCGTGTACGCAACGACGACACACGTATTAACCACTGACTGGAGTCCCGTTTTTAGCCTTTGGGTATGGAACCCTAAAAACCAGATGTTTTTTGCAAACGGTTCAGTATATTTTGCGACAAAAAGTTCCGTACACACATACATCATCACTAGTCTAAATTTCGCATTCACATACTATTAGTAGGGATGTCATACCTTTGTATAGATTTTGAGTATTGCCAATATTAGTTGAGCCGCCATCTTTTTGTTTTTTAGATAACTTATTTGTTTTTGATTTCACCTCTTTTTTCGATGTTTTCGTTATCTTCTTTGAGGCTTTCTTTGTCTAAAAAAACACTAAATGTAATAAATAAATTATGTGAACAACACAGCGCTAAGCTTGCTTGCTACTACACAACAATAAGCTTGTATTAAGGTGACTAGACAACGGATATCGTACTTATCTAGCTTCGAACTATACAACATAATATACTTTTTTGTTGTTGTAAATACATACATTTTTTACATGGAAAGACACCCAAACCAGAAACAAATATTATTTTTTAAGCAAAAATACTTTCCCGGCGGGAAACGCAACCTTAATTGCAGTTCGGCATTCTCAACGCGCCAAGTTTTATTTTATATTTGATTTTTTTTTCTTACTTTATGTTTAGCAGATGTTTTTAGCACAGGTTTAGCCACTGCCTCTTGACTACTGGCTCTCTTCAACAAAGTTAGCTTCGGTCCGCTGGCTTCGCTGGGCTTGCACTTCTGTTTGTCTGTCTGTTTGCTCGCGTCGAAATATGAGCTGATTGACGCGTCCATTGATGCATCGGAATCCAAGTCGCTCTTTGGTTCAAAATTTATATTGAAAGTATTCACTGATTTCTGTGAATTAAAATCGGTTTTTAAATATTGCCTTTGAAATACTTATACAAAGGACAGCGGGCTTGTGCGATCTCCACATTAGATTAGAAAAAATAAAAAATCTAATCTACAAAATGCTTTGTCCTGACTCAACGCACAGCCTAAACTGCTAATCTATTATCAGCGGTTGAGGCTAGGCGTTGATTCGTCATTCAGGCCACAGTAAAATAAAATCTCGACGTTTCAAAACGTATGTATGTGTGTATAATATACGTTCTAAATTAATAAATTAATTTTTAATTTGAATTGAATTTGGCCGTCAGGACAAATATAGATATAGATTAGGTGTGTTTCGCGGCTTGACACGCATAAGTCCCAGAATTAAAAATAACCCTTATAGTATGCCTATATCAGATAAAGAACACTCTCCGAATTTCAGCTCTCTACTATCAGCGGTTAAGGCTGTGCATTGATCTGTCAGTCAATCAGGACAAAGCCTTTTATAGATATAGATAAGGGGGGTTTTTACCATGTTTAAATTATTTTCTACGGAGCTCAATATTTCGCCAGTAATTGCAACTGTCTTGTTCACGAGACTGGGATAAAGTCTGAATTCCCAGTCTCGTGTACAAGCATGGTAAATACCCCGTTATGTATATATATAAAATTCAAAGTCCTGACTAATCAGTATTTCAACGCAGAGCCCAAACCGCCGGTGCTAGAGACTAGAAATTTGGAGAGTGTGTTTTTTGTGATAGGTTACCATCCAGTAAGAAAGGGTTTTCGGAAAATCCCGCGGGATCGGCACTTACGCGGGTGAAACCGCGGGGCGCTGCTAGTTTAATAATATCCCTACTAATATTATAAATGTGAAAGTTTGTATGGATGTTTGTTACTCTTTCACGCAAAAACTACTGAACCGATTGCAATGAAACTTGGTATATAGATAGCTGGACACCTAGAATAACACTTTTTATCCTGTAATTCCCGTGGCATCGGGACTTACGCGGCTGAAACCACGGGGCGCAGATAGTTCTTAATAAAAAGATTGACCCATTGGTTACCTCATCTAAATCAGAGGGATCACAAAGACCAGGGTTACAGTCCTGGTCCTCAAGCTTGACTCTGACTTCAGCTGTGAACAAGGGGTCCACAGGTTTCTCATCATCATCAATCGAGATAAAAGATACTTCCGTTTTTATACTGAGCTTGTTCATCGACTTGTATTTATTACACTGGTTTGTCTGTAAATCATAAGGTGTTATTATTAAAATATAAGGAGCTCTTTATCTACAATAAAAATGTGTAGACCGGTGGAGGAGTTTTTTCCGGAGCCACATCATATGAGGCAGATCCTCATTGGCAGCAGGTGCATGGCTCCTTTTCTTTCTTTTTTTCTTAATTTTTTGTTTTAGTTATTATAACGTTTTATCTTTATAATTTTATAGAATTGGTTTTCATTTGTGTGCTGTCTGTTTGTTGTCAATAGTTTTCAATTCTACTCTTTCATTTTAAAACATGCCTTGACCCTATTAGCAAGTATTAATGGAGACCATAAATGTTTGTTTCTGGTGTGTCTTTTTGTATCATTTGTGTGTATAAAAATTAAAAAAAAGTATGGCAATATGTAGACAATATCCCTTGTCTAGTATCAATTGTACAAGCCTATTTGCTTAGTTTGGAGATAGATGGCGCTGTGTGCAATGAAAACATGGTTGTTTAAACTCTGACAATAAATAAAATAAAAATAAAATAAATTTATTTCAAGCACCTAAGGCTCATAAACACAATGTTAAGAGTTTAACAAAAACTACATACTATGTATAAAAGCTAAATACAATAAAATAAAATAATAAAATAAACGAAAACTGAACACATATTAAATAAAATAAAATTGGATCAAGTTAAGTGTCCCTACAGACGACACGTCTGTTACAACAATGAGTATGTACATTACCTTTGAGTTGTTGCGACCATCAAAGCTTCTGCAGACTTGCATTCTGAATGCTTCTATTTTCACCAGCATGTAGTGGCAGAGGCAGCAAATCCATAACTTTGATGAGTGTTCTCTCTATGGAATAGAAAGTTACAATAGGATTATTATTACTCTGTATACCTACCAACTTGAACGAAAAGAAATGTGACATTATGCACTGTCCCACCACTGCATGGGAAGCAGCGGGGATGTGTGGGGCTCTCTGTTGGCCTAGGATGATGGACGGCCACAGGTTTACCCACTAAAACTCCTGGGTGTCCTTCTCTTCACCATATTCCAGGGGAAGGTGGACTGTTTGCACATACAATAAAACTACAATGCCGTGGAGGATAAATAATTAATTAGTTAGTACCTGACTGCCATTCAATAGTCAAGAATTAACTTACGAAACTCTATTATATATCCATTCCTAATAAGACGTAGATAGAGGAGTTATTGGGCAAAAAATCTAAGTTTTTATCCATACACTTTCCACAATGCCCCACAATTTTATCTAAACTGTTGTCTATTGAACTTACTTGAAAGTAAATCTTCACGAAGTCCGTATGGTTGCATCTTTCAGCATTAACTAAACGAGTATCTGAAGACAAACAGCAGAAACAAACGGGAAATGATTCCGATTTTACTAGTGGTCTTTGGGACGGCGAGTTATTTGCTATTTTTGTAGTATTACAGTTGAACAATTGCTCGAAATCATTGTGGTATCCTGCCCTTGATATTCCGAACTCCATTTCAAAAGAAAAGCGTGTAAATATCGATGGTTTGTTAATTAAAATTGGATAAAAATCACACTTTGTGACCGAAAACCAATTTCCAAACCAAACAGAAATAAATAAATAGTTTTTTTCTTCTCGATCATGAACAGATGATGGATATTTATGAATAACCCAGTGTCAAGTCAACGTGTCAAGTATTGTCCTTTTATTGGGTATGGAATTTCGGCGGGAACGCGTTGACGAAATGTGTAGCTATTAATTTTCAATTTCGGGAAACATTGATAAAATATGCGTGTAAATTCGGTGGCTCACTAAGATAATAATAATCAAAATCAAAAAAAAAACGGGACCCCGTTTTTACCAGCCTGGTGACAGACGGACGGACGGACAGACAGACAGACAGCGAAGTCTCAGTAATAGGGTCCCGTTTTTACCTTTAGGTACGGAACCCTAAAAAGTAGCTTGTGAGTTGTGTTATTCTAGGTCTCCAGCTATAAATTTCATCGCAATCGGTTCAGTAGTTTTTGCGTGCAGGATTACCTAATAAAGTAACATAGTTTCTTTACCTGGAAATATTATAAAATGTTGGCTCTGTATTGTAGCTAAGTATATTAAGTCAGGATATTATTAGTTAAATAAAACAACTAAATAAGTAGGACAATATTTCTAATTATTTAGTTAAATTGTAATAAAACAACGAAATAATTACAATATTTCTTTATTAGTCTTACATTTAACTTACCCACAATGTACATTTTTGCATTAATGAATAACAATTAAGTCAAGCAGTGGAGGTAGGTCTGAGAGTCTGAGATCATAATTAAAAAAACCGGCCAAGTGCGAGTGGGACCCGCGCACGAAGGGTTCCGTACCATTATCACAATTGGTACCCAATTCGGAATCCTAAAATCAATGTTTATTTTAGGATTCCGAATTGGGTACCAAGCGAAAATTCGAAACCTCAGGCCACTTCTTATTGGTAAATATATTTTTCTGTAGTGGTAATGGCGCGTACACACTAGGCGGCTACTTTTAACGTCCGGTTGCCCTGGGCGGCTATTCCGCTAAATTGCCGTGTTGATGCCGCCGGCTGGTTTCTATACGGTTCGCGAGTTATTTGGTATTCTTGTCGCGCTAAGAGGTCACGTGACGTGCCGTTTAGAAACCTGCAGGCTTCAAGATAGTAATCACGTGAGTCTGCCATCTCTCCGCCGCCGCCGTAATATATATAAGTAATGATAATGAAATGAATCTGAATCATTCATTTCATTATCAAGCAGTCATTCAAACAAGATCGGCTTTTTCCTTAGGGATTTTACCTGGGGGTTAGAGGTACCTTAATTTTATTTTATGTGCCATCGCAAATTACGAGACATGGATTATTCAATTGATTTATGCGAACTAAAGCCATGGTGTTAGTATTTTCGTCCTACTCTTGATAAGTCAAAAGATATTGGATGTTAAAGTTTCACATTTGGGAGTGTTCACACAAAACACCACAAGATGTCGTTACTTGTCTTGAATATCCATAAATCTGAATTGGTATACCAATATGGCAGTTAGTCAAGTCATCTTTCAGTCAATAAATCTTATTAGTTAAAAATAATTATTTTCTTTATAAATTCTGGACCGATACGTGGAATTCTGTAGCCATTTATTGGTTTTACAAATTCAGATTTATGAATATTCGAGACAAGTAACGACATCTTGTGGTGTTTTGTGTGAACACTCCCAAATGTGAAACTTTAACATCCAATATCTTTTAACTTATCAAGAGTAGGACGAAAATACTAACACCATGGCTTTAAATTTACGTAATCAATCGAATAATCCATTTTTCATAACTTGCGATTGAAATAAGTTCGTGTAACAAATTGTTTGAAGTGCCGAATATGATATCTGTGGAACATAGCTGGTCCACTTTGAACGGTCTTCTTTGAAAAACAAAGGAAATAATGAAATATTTTTACTAAGATATTTTAAATTAATTTTCATTTTCTAAAGCTAATAACTCTCTTTTCCTTGGTATTTTGTGTTTTAATCTCCTATGCGTGTACAGAGATGCGTCGTGTGCGAATGTCATTTGACAAATATCGCATTTCAGAGGCCTTTCGCCCGTATGACTTCGTATGTGGTTTCTTAGTGTTGCCCTCACCTAAAAATAGAAATAAAAGTAAATACAGGACTATTTAAACCGGCCTTCAGGGTATGTCCTAAACTATAAAGCTCAAAATACACGGGCGACGCTGACACTGCAACTTTACCTAGAGCTCACACCAACAGCACACATACACATGCACAAATTTATTTATAACTAGCTGCGTCCCGCGGTTTCACCCGTGAAAAGGTCATAGCCCACTTACACGGCTCTGCTCCCACCCGGCAAAAATAATATAATTCAAATATGGGCTTTAAATATTGCTCTTTAGATATATTTTACACTGACTGACGAGCAGTCTGACGGCGGTAAGCTCGCTGAAAGCGAGCTGTCTGCTAATTTATGATGCAAATGTAAAATATATCTAAAGAGCAATATTTAAAGCCCATATTTGAATTATATTATTTTTGCCGGGTGGCAGCAGAGTCGTGTAAGTGGGCTATGACCTTAAGTCCTGATCCCGTGGGAATATCGGGATCAAAAGTAGCCTATGTTACTCAAGGTGAAAGTAGGTTTCTAATGGTGAATTTTTGATATCGGTCCAGTAGTTTTTGAGTTTATTCGTAACAAACATAAAGACGCATACACACACACACACTTAAAAATACAATTTTTTCCTCTTTATAATATTAGTATAGATTTAGCTAGTATAGATGTGTGCTGTAGGTGTGAGCTCTTTAGGTAAAATCGCAGTGTCAGTGTCGCCTGTTTATTTTGATCTTAAGAGGACAGTCTCCATTCTCTTTCTCCATACAAACGTAGTTTAAATTTTCCTCCCTGGATAAAGACATTAGATCAAATATGTTTATGCCATAAAACCTATATCTGTCATGACAATGCATCTACCTTTTTATTTTGTAATTAAAATAAGTAATAAAAAATAAAAAAATAATAAAATGAAAAAATAAAAAGGTAGATGCATTGTCATGACAGATATAAGTTTTATGGCATAAACATTATTTGCTCTAAGTCTTTGTCCAGGGAGGAAACAGTCGACTACGTTTGTATGGAGAACGAGTAGGTATCCTTTCCTCTTAAGGTTGGCAAATGGATGGATTGGATGATACTTACAGCAAAGGCTTTCCCACAATATTGACATATCTTATTTTTAGGCAATTTATGTTTGTCGTGAATATTTCTGACATGTTTCCGTAGAAGTTTTTCATTTCCAAATATCTGAAATAGATAGATTGCTCGTTTTATGAAGATTTTTAACGATCGTTAATTTTTACTATGGCTTAACCAGGAGTAAAATTACGCTTTCTTATGAAAAAGTCGAGACTGATGCTCGTTTTTTGGACCTTTTTAACGATCGTTAATTTAACTATAGTTAAACCACAGCAAAAGTTACACTTTCTTATGAAAGGGTCAAGACAAATGCTCGGTTTGTGGACCTTTTTAACGATCGTTAATTTAACGATAAGTTACACTTTCTTATGAAAGAATGATGTCAATGTCAAGAATGATGCTCGGTTTCTGCAACTTTATGCTTATCTCAAGCTTTATGAAAATATGCTTTCAAAAATTCTAGTACCCGGCAGGACTCGAACCTGCGACTACTGGTATTCTGTTCCAGCCCGATAGCCGCTACGCCACGGGTAGGCATCCCGCCAAACCGAAATTAAAAAAAAACGGGGCAAGTGCGACACTCGCGCATAAAGGGTTCCGTACCACTATCACAATTGGATACGGAACCCTAAAATGGTTTACACAACCAATTTTTAAATTTTATAGGAAAATATGAAATATTTATCTTCGATTATTACTCCCATCAAACGACCGAATCACTCAAAAAAAAAAACCTTGGCACAAAGAAAATCTGAAACATAAGAGAAACTTTTTGGTAAGTAAGGCAGACTGGTATATTTGACAGATAGGGCAGCCATTTTGAATTTCATGACCTACTCGATTCGATGTTTTTGAAACAGCCCCTTTTAAATAATTGTTTTATTTTGTTTTTAGTATTTGTTGTTGTAGCGGCAACCGAAATACATCTTCTGTGAAAATTTTAACCTTCTAGCTATTACGGTTCATGAGATACAGCCTGGTGACAGACAGACGGACAGACAGACAGCGAAGTCTCAGTAATAGGGTCCCGTTTTTACCTTTAGGCACGGAACCCTAAAAAGCACCTCCTCGTGTTCTTGCGAGTAAGGCCTCGTAGTGACATCTACTGACGAACTTTGCAGTTCAACTCGGCTTGTAATTTCCCATTTTCATGAAAATTAGATGTTCATAGATAGTGTTTATAAAATACAATATACAAAAACCTTGTCACACGGTTCGCATCTGTACTTATTTGACTTAAGATGTTCCGTCTCGATGTGACTTGCCAGCACATCTTTATATTTCGCTTTTTTCCCGCAAATATCACATATGAATCTGAAACGAACAAAAAAAACCTGATCAATCATGTCGCAAGTCAATAAAAGCAATAACAATCCTAATAATATTATAAAGCTGAAAGTTTGTGAGTATGTATTGTACGTGTGTGTTTGTTTCTCAATCACGATAAAACCGCTAAACCGATGACCATGAAACTCGGTATATAGATAGCTGGAGACCTGGAATAATACATAGACTACTTTTTATCCCGATATTCCCGCGGGATCGGGACTTACGCAGGTGAAACCGTGGGCGAAGCTAGTAACTCATTAGTCGACATGTCAAAATGTATTATATATAATGTATTATTATTATGTTTGTATGTAATGTATTTATACAGGATGTTTCGAGGAGGGGGTATTAAGCCGAAAGGGGGTTGTTCTAGAGGTCTAGGCGAACAACTTTTATTCTACGACTTTTGGAAATTCAAACTTTTTTTTCGAAAATTATAAAGTTGTATCGCTAAAAAAACAGCTGTTTTTGTAAAATAAAAGGCAATTAATGTTTAGATTGTAGTGGTCCAAACTAAATAAAAGGACACCTTAAGGCCAATGACCTCAAACTCTAAAAAACAGCTGATTTTCATGCAAACTTTAAACTCAAAATTTTCGAAAACTACTTTGAATTTCCAAAACTTGTAGAACAAAAGTTGTTCGCCTAGACCTATAGAACAACCCCCTTTCGGCTTAATACCCCTCATCGGAGCACCGTGTATACATTGCTCTCTTTGGATAAATGAATTTGATTTGACTTGAAATACATTATAGCTTCAATATACGACGAAACATAGAGCGACACAAACGATCTATAGAGTAAACTGTCGACGTGTGGTCAGCGCTGCAATTTACTAGCAGATGTCGTTTTTATCCTTTGTGTACGGAACCCTAAAAATACCGCCCCTGGGCCCCGGACACTGACCTGAAGACATCGTTCGAGCTGGCATGGACCGCTGAGTGCGAGAGATGTCTCCGGTAGTTGATCTCCGTTTTGAACTGCTTGTCGCAACTCTCACAGTAGAAAGTGTTGGTGTCCGCACTGTGACACACCTTCAATGAAAAAATAGTATAAGTATGAGAAAATAATAAGTTAGGTGGCGAATGGGCCCCTTCTAATCACCACTGCTAATTTTGGTCGGGGTCGACTGGGCCCACATCCTAAACAAACAACAACAACAACAATACAACAATATTTATTTATTACTAGCTGACCCGGCAAACGTTGTTTTGCCTTATTATAAATTATAGATAGTAGCCGATTCTCAGATCTACTGAATACGCATATAAAATTTGGTAAAAATCGGTCGCGCCGTTTCGGACGAGTACGGTAACTAACATTGTGACATGGAAATTTTATATATTAGAAGAAGATTATGAAACTTATTAAACATTTCTCAAATTACATAATAAATCAATTCTACACTAAGCACAAGCTTGTATCGCAGTAACCGAGATACCAATATAATAATGACGATACTATTTAACGTGGGCCCAGTCGACCCCTAACAAAATTGGCAAAATTTAGCAATATTAGGCACCTAGGCCCACATTTAAAGTACTGACATATAAAATATAACGAAACGAAAACAAAAGACGATCGAAACGAAAACAAAAGACGTTCGAAACGAAATCAAAACACGATCGAAACGAAATCAAAACACGATCAAAACGAAAACAAAAGACGATCAAAACAGAAACAAAAGAGAATTATGTTAGCGGCAGTCGGAGGGTGAGAAAAACCCCGAGAAATGATTCATAACTCATATATTGAGTTAAATCCTAAAACTATGTTACATTATTACTTATAATTAATTAACCTAAGGTGAGACCTAACCGAAGTGAGGTGTAGGAATGCTCGATGTATGACGGTACGCAGCTACTGCGATCGAGGTCACTGCAATTCAGCACTTTTCATCGGTGATTATTGCGACATAGAATGTAGCGTGACTTCGCTTGGACGATGGCTCACGATATAGAGCGCCGGGATATAACAAGAGGATCGAAACGAAAACAAAAGACGATCAAAACAGAAACAAAAGAGGATCGAAACGAAAACAAAGGACGATCGAGACGGAAACAAAATAAGATACCTAACTCCAAATAATTATAAGTACGAGGAAATAAATACTGCATGAAGTAAATAAAGATTTCTGTAAACTTTACACAGCGCCATCTAGCCCCGTGGTAAGATACTAAGCTTGGGTTACGGTGACTAGACAACAAGTATAATACTAGGGCTGTATGATAGATAAGTACCCGTTTTGATCACTGATCGATCATGTTCTTTCTCCAAGATCTATACTAGTTAATAACTGTTTGTGTGGACATATGGTTTGGAAAATAAATTATTTCTTTCTTTCTTTTTTTCCTAATATTGTCTACTTTTGAGCCCGATATTCCCACGGGATCGGGATTTACGCGGGTGAAATTGCAAATAAACACGCACTTGGTGACGTGTGACAGACAGACAGACAGACAGTGGAGTCTTAGCAAAACAGTTCCGTCTTTACCCTTTCGGTAAGGAACCCTAAAGCATATTATAATAATAATAATATTTCATTTATTTCAGATAATTTCATTCCATAAATTGTTAGTAGACAGTTTGTTAGTCAAAAAAAATAAATAATAAAAATTAATTACAAATAACACACTACAATTTGAGAAAGAATAAATTACGATTAAAATTAGCAAAAAGAAATTAAATTAAAGTCAAAAACAAAAAAGGTTAAAATCGAATAAAATTAAATTGAAGTCAATTTGAAAATAATAAAATGCATTAAATAATACCTTGATATGGTTCCGCAGCGTTGTCGTCAGATCATAGGTGCGATCGCAGAAGTCACATTTGTAGGTCTTACTGCGGTTCGATGCTTGCTTCTGAACTTTGGCTCCGTCGCTGTGATGTCTCTTGATATGTATCCTCATTTTGACGTAGATCACCTTGTTGCATATATTGCATCTCTGAGTGCGATGCTGCTTTCTGTGCTGTCTGTATTTTAGTATCTCGCTGGAATAAAAAAAAAAAAATCATTTATTTCAGGCTACTAAGGCCCATAGATACATACCTTATAAACTCACATACATATTTTATCATAATGTACTTAATAAAACGCAAGTGTAACTCACTGACTGATGGACAACGTACAGGCTAAACGGCTAGGGGTAGAGACTTGAAATTTGGAACATAGGTTCTTTAGGGGTTGAAAGTGAGCACTAAGAACGGATTTTTGGAAATTCCACCCCTAAGGGGGTTAAATAGGGGATGAAAGTTTGTATGGGAATTGGTTCTACTGATTTCAAATTTTGCTATCATATTTAAAAATTGGATGTTGTAAACCACGGAACCGGGTGGAATCAGAGCTATCCGAAGCCCGGCGGGTTTCGGGTTCCCATCTTGTAAAAAGAGAAATGTGTTATTAATAGTAGCTTAAAACTATGTTAGTAGCACTTCCTTAATACTACACTATTTAGTCTTAGTGCACACTTATGGTATTTGTCCGCGGAAGCGACGGAACACTAGGCCGCCGTTCGGCCAGAAGTTTAAAAAAAGTATAAAGTATCGTGAATCAATCTGGGGGTTATTCCTAGGGCTGCCAACACTGTTTTCCCAAAACGACATTAAAAAAAAAAAGATTTATGGAAGATCGCTTGAGTATTCAACGTCAAATACTGTAGTAAGTATTTGTTAACATAGATTCTTCTTCTGTTTTCGCGATGTTGTATTGAAATAAAAGACATTTTTCGGTTTGAATCGCGTGGTTTTTATTACTTTTAGCATTGTTATAACGCTCAACGTTTCGAGACCTTTCCAGGTCTCTTCTTCAGGATAGACCTGAAGATCCTATCCTGAAGACAGGATAGACCTGAAGATCCTATCCTGAAGAAGAGACCTGGAAAGGTCTCAAAACGTTGAGCGTTATAACAATGCTAAAAGTAATAAAAACCACGCGATTCAAACCGAAAAATGTCTTTAATTTCAAGTATTTGTTGTTGAAAAATAAAGTACAGGTCCAGGCAAACAACTTGAAAAATTTTGACGTCATGGGGTAATGGCGGATGCGCAGAAATCGATTTTTTCATAGAAGCCGCATGTAAAATATACTGCGCGAACTTTCCCCTTCCACATCAAAATTGTCCGACTTGTTTGCCGACCACTGTAACATTAGTTGAATAACAGGTATTAAAAATTACTCACTTAGTTTTAAAGTCACATTCGTTGCACCAATAAGAGATCGGTATCGGTTCCTTCTCGGGATGTGATTGGTTGAAATGCAGCGCTAACTTCGGCAGGTCCGTTGACTTTTCGTAACAGACTAGACACACGAACCTCGTGAAATGTTTCTTGTAGTGATTCTTGAACGTTGTGTTCGCGTATACACATTTGCATACCGAACATTCGGTTTCTGATTTAGAATTTGGCTGAAATTAAATAACAATTGTCTTAAGAGGATCGTCTCCATTCTCTTTCTCCATACAAACGTAGTTTAAATTTTCCACCCTGGATAAAGACATTAGAGCAAATATGTTTATGCCATAAAACTTATATCTGTCATCATGACTATGCATCTACCTTTTTATTTTTTTCATTTTATTATTTTTTATTATTATTTTAATTAGAAAATAAAAAAAAATAAAAAGGTAGATGCATTGTCATGACAGTTATAGGTTTTATCGCATAAACATATTTGCCCTAATGTCTTTATCCAGGGAGGAAAATTTAAACTACGTTTGTATGGAGAAAGAGAATGGAGACTATCCTCTTGAAAATATTTTACAAGGAGAAATTTATCATCAAAAATCCTGCCGTGGCGCGGTTCGAATTCGTGCCCCTCGCTTCGCTCGCTTCAGTCGCTTGCCGGGCGAGTGCGCTAACCACCACGCCACACACAAATAGGGGGCCTTATCGCTTAAAGCGATTTCTTCCAGGCAACCTTGGCATGGAAAAGGGACTGTTTAGTACAATACAATATTAGTAGGATGGGATATACCTTTTTATGCATCCTCGCATTATGCTTGTCCAGTTCATACTCATAGTTGAACACTCGGACACAACCACTACACTTATGTTTGGCAGATTTAAACTTTTCCTTCTCCCTTTGCTTCTCTAGCTCTTTCTCTATTTGCTCGCTGGTAATCGTTTCAAGCATTATTTTGCCTTCATATGTCGAATCTGGAAAAACATCCCACTAATATTATAAACTAGCTGTGCCCGCGACTACGTCCGCGTTGCTCGAACACCTACCTACCGATGTGCAAAAAAACCACACTTAAACGGACGACCAGCGAAGTACTGATGCTGCCAGGCGCGGTAGTGCCTGGCAATATCTGTACTTCGATTCGTCCCGTTCAGTATTTATCGTAATAAATATCTATATCTATTATCAGTAACGCCATCTACAAACGATAATGTCAGCGTTTTCTTATAAAATGTAACCCCCATTTTACCCTGATAGGGGATGAATTTCCGAAAAATATTTAATCCATCTCTATCGATACCTAACAATAAACCTAATAGCCGACTTTCATAGATCTAACTCTAAAAACAAAAAGTTTCATACAACCCTTCAACCCTTATTTTACACCCTCAGAGGGTGAATCCAAAAATCCGTTCTTAGTGAGCGCCTACGTCCTAAAAGGAACCCCCATGCAAAATTTTAGACTCCTAGCACTTGTAGTTTCTGAGATTTCGTGATGAGTCAGTCAGTGATTTTCGCTTTTATATATATGGATGAGATGGTTTGGATGTTTGTTTGTCACGCAAAATTACTGAACCGATTACGATGAAACTTGGTATGCAGTAAGCTGGGGATCTGGATTAACACATGGGCTACTTTTTAGCTCGATAGTCCCGCGGAATCAGGACTAAACCGCGGGACTCTGCTTTAATTGATAAATTTAAAAACAGACTTAACAAAACCGGCCAAGTGTGAATCGACTATAGATTCACACAGAACCAGAAACAAACATTTATGGTTAGCATAAGTAATTAAGTACTCTCCCGGCGGAAATCGAACTCGCAACCTTCTGCGTTGCAGCCGGTAGTTCACCCAACACGCCACAGAGGCCGTAGTTAAAGTCAAAATACATGATGACAGTTTACCTAAAACAGCCCACACCTACAGCACACATATAAAGAAATTCGTGCATGTGTGCTGTAAGTGTGGTCTGTTTTAGTTAAAGTATAAGTGTCATCATGTATTTTGAGCTTTATAAGATACTAGCAGCTCCCCGCGGTTTCACCCGCATAAGTCCCGATCCCGTGGGAATATAGGGATCAAAAGTAGCCTATAGCCTTCCTCAATAAATGGACTATCCAACCCCGAAAGAATTTTTAAAATCGGACCAGTGGTTCCTGAGATTAGCGCGTTCAAACAAACAAACAAAAAAACAAACAAACTCTTCCGCTTTATAATAGTAATAGATAGCTGCGTCCCGCGGTTTCACCCGCGTAGGTCCCAATCTAGTTTAATATCAGGATCAAGTAGCCTATGTTACTCAGGGTGAATGTGGTTTTCTAATGGAGTCCTGATCCCGCGGTGTTTTTCAAAAACTCTTTCTTAGTAGATCCCTACACGTCACAAAGAATACACCAAATTTCATGTCTCTAGGACCAGCGGTTTGGGCTCTGCGTTGATATATAGATCAGTCAGGACATTGAATTTTATTTATCTATACTTAAAGATTTGTATTTTTGTGTGTGTGTGTGTGTGTGTTTGTCTGTATGTTTGTTATGAATAAACTCAAAAACTACTGGACCGATTTCAAAAATTCTTTCCCCATTAGAAAGCTACATTCACCCTGAGTAACATAGGCTACTTTTGATCCCGATATTCCCACGGGATCGGGACTTACGCGGGTGAAATCGCGGGGCGCAGCTAGTTTATAATATAACGAACCAATGACACTGCTGGGTTTATGTAGCAAACTGTAGACTCTGTCATCCTGGTTGGTGTGTGATATCTCAGAGGTAAGCCCTCGGCTCGACTCCTGCGCAGCGCTCTCTAACTTCACATCACTGAGTCCGTCTAGTTCTGTTGAGAGTGTCGACTCCATGGGCTCGGGTAAACGGCCTGGTTTTGGTGATGCTTTAATATAGTTTGGTATGGAAAATGGACCCTGGAAATAAAAACGAGGTATTAAAATGTTAATAAATATATATTTAAAAAATGTCACATAAACAACAATGCGCACACACATAGTCAATCAAATAAACCACCCCTGATCGTACCCGGCGCAAAAGAACCAAGGATGCTGGCAGCATTACCCCTACTATGGCAACAGCTATCCTTTGCACCTAATACGATCCGGAGCGGTAGTCAAGCCCTTGATTTGTAAGACGGCGGCCCAATTCCCTTACAAAGGCAATTGTCTTCACTCCCCAACTACCGGCTGTCTCGACTGCGAAAGGCACGAAAAGGTAGCCGTCCAATAGAGGACCATATTTGGCAGCTTCCTTAGACGTGCGACTCACGTGGCTCTTTGCAAAAGTGCGAAACGTGTCTGTACTTATTTGAATTGATGACCGCAAGTTTGTATGTGACTTTGTTACTCTTTCACGTAAAAAACTACAGAATCGTTTGCGACTAATAAATAAGGAATAAGACACAGGAATGGGGTGGGAATGTCGGGATCAAAAGTAGCCTATGTTACTCAGGGTGAATGTAGCTTTCTAATGGTGAAAGATTTTTTGAAATTGGTCTAGTAGTTTTCTAGTTTATTCATAACAAACATACAGACACACACACAAAAATACAAATCTTTCCTCTATGAAATACTAGCTGCGCCCCACGGTTTCACCCGCGTAAGTCCCGATCCCGCGGGAATTACGGGATAAAAAGTAGCCCTTTGTGTTATTCTAGGTGTCCAGCTATCTATATTCCAAGTTACATCGCAATGGGTTCAGTAGTTTTTGCGTGAAAGAGTAACAAACATTCAAACATCCATACAAACTTTCACATTTATAATATTAGTAGGATTAGTGTAGACTATAGATATGTAAGAACATCACAAATATATATCACACACCTCTGTACTCAGCATATTTTGTAACAGTGGATTCTCCTTGACTTCAGGCCGTGTAGATGGTTGGGCCGGTGTCAAACATATCATATTGAGGTTCTGCGTTCTGTTAATATCAGGGTTCTTCGTGGTGGCCGTGTGCGGTGTATCCACGGTGTGAGGTCTGCGGAACACAGGAGTTATGCTCGTCTGTATGTCAGACACTGTGTGCGTGAGAGTCTCTGTTTGTTCACTCTCTGAATCAGAATCGGGCTCCGATTTGATTTCCATCTCATCTTGTGTTGTACTTGTACCCTGTTGATAAAGATGAATTTTGTTGTTTCCCTTTCAAATGTCAATTGTTTGTCTTATTTTTTAAGAAAAATGTATGTGTGCTATTACTGAGAGCTCTTACGGTGAAGAAAAACATGGCGAGGAAACTGACATGTCCTAGGACTAACCACGGTCCGAGGGCATGGGACATTCCCCAATCAGGAGTAAACTCCTGTAGGGCTTTGTTGCCACACACATATTATCAGTCACCCATCAGAGTAGTGCCCGCGCCAGGAGTTGCTAAGCCCGCATAATTGTACAAGATTGTAGAACTCAGCCAGGCCACGAATTCCTCAGTCACAAGTTTACCTCTAAAGGGTCCAAATAGTCTTGAGGATCAGACTCAGATTTCACTATAGACAATATAGACACACTTTTCTTTATGGTAAGATCGTTGACTAGTTTCCAGTAGCTATCGCCTTGTGGTATCTGGAACAATTAAATAAGGTTTATAGATCTTTATTTCTCTAAGATTACAATTAATCACTTACGAGAAAAAACTATTTCTAAACATTACAACTAAGTTTTCTGTGCATATATTTATTTAATTATAGTATATAGCTAGACAGTGGAAATTTCCACAATGATGTATTTCTGTTGCTGCTCTTACAACAAAATAAAATCAATCTGTGATGGAACCCTCGTGGAAAACTAAATATTTGGCAGAAGCCTAAAATTTTATAGCAGAAACTCTTTAACTAACTCAGACTGTGCGGTGCAAAAAAGGGTAGGTATTTCTATGGTTTTTTCTTTATTTTGATCCTTTGACACTTATTTCGCATACTTTTGCGGAGCCCCAATATAGGCTATGTGGAGCCACAGAGCACACTTTAATTTTATTAAAGTTGTGTTAAACATTCTGAATTAGAGAAGTTGTAAATAAATTTTAAACAATTGGTATGTTGTTTGATTGATTGATCACCTTTCTCTGTAAATGATTAAAGCTCTTGTAGACTTGGAACCGGAACAGCTCTATTTTCTTCAGCATATAGTGGCAAGTGCAGCAGATCCATAGTTCCGAAGAACTGTGCATCTGAAATAAATTACAATCTTTTATATTGCTGTTTCTTATGTACCTATTTAGTAAAGACAGAGAGAGTTAAATTCAGGACCTTCTAGAAGTAGAATACAGGACTTTCTGTGGCGATTGGACTCCCACTCTGTGGTGGGAGTCTACCCTTCACACCAGAGCCTCACAGTGGTACGCGCTGAAGTAGCTAGGAGGGGTTCTTTGTATGTGCCAGGCGCAGCTTAAACCAGCAGTAGGAATAAATCGTGCACAGTTAGACCATACCTTGAAAAATGACTTCACAAATTCTGTATGACTGCATTTTGAAGCGTTAATTGAAACTTTTTAAAAATATTCACATTCCAAATTCAAATCTCATTATTGCCCTGCTAGCAGGGCAATAATGAGCTATAAAAATGCCTGCTGGGAACATCGCCAGCAAAGCGCTACTTCTTGCCCTGTTTACAGGGATTAGACTAGCTCTTTTCGAATAGATGGGATGAAAAAGAATTGGATGTTAAAGTTTTACTTTTGGGAGTGTTCACACAAAACACCACAAGATGTCGTTACTTGTCTTGAATATCCATAAATTTGAATTGGTATACCAATAAGGCAGTTAGTCAAGTCATCTTTCAGTCAATAAATCTTATTACTTATTAGTTAAAAATAATTCTTTTCTTTATAAATTCTGGACCGATACGTGGAATTCTGTAGCCATTTATTGGTTTTACAAATTCAGATTTATGGATATTCGAGACAAGTAACGACATCTGGTGGTGTTTTGTGTGAACACTCCCAGATGTGAAACTTTAACATTCAATATATATAAACTTATCAAGAGTAGGACGAAAATACTAACACCATGGCTTTAAGTTTATGTAATCAATCGAATAGTCCATATTTCATAACTTGCGATTGAAATAAGTTCGTGTAACAAATTGTTTAAAGTGTCGAATATAATATCTGTGGAACATAGCTGTTTCATTTTAAACGGTCTTCTTTTTGTTCAAGAATAACATTGTATGTGGCAATGAGATACAAGTACCTAGAGAAGCTATCTCAAACAAATTCCATGTTTCTATTACACGAAACCATTACAAAAAAGCTGCTGCAACGCTAACAATATTGTAACGTCTATAGTAAAAATTAAATAAAGCGCTTAAAAGGCTTAATTTTTCCTCGACGAATCAAACACCAAAAGCATCATTGAGTATTGTCTAAATGGCGCATGATGTCGCACTGATTTCATAAAATATTTTTCTCTATCGATAATATAAAGTGTACTTAATGATGGAAGGTGATTCCTTGGGCTTTATTTGTAATTCATGCGCTGTTTGTACAATATCTCAGGACACACGAAAGCATATTGAAGTCAATTAAAATACACAGAATACACACGTATTGTCGCGTCTAGCGTCAGTCATAGACTAAATTTAAGTAGGTCTGACAGTTGGCACCTAAATGTCATTGTCTTTGGCGCCTTCATGTCCTAGTGATGGGTCAACTCGGAATAAACGTTACTCGAGTCAACTCGAGTTAAAATGCACGTAACTCGAGTTGCAACTCGAGTTGGTTGGCATGAGTAACCTAATTAATTATTTTATATAGTTTTCCGCTTTACGCCAAAACAAACCAAACCGATTCTGACGAGACTTAGTATGTAATTAGCTGGAGACTTAAATTTTTAACATACATACATTTTTATCGCAATATTCCCACGGGATTGAAATTTTTCAATCTCAATATTTCAGCACGAACGAGGCTTACACCATGTGAAACCACGACATGTAGTTGTTCTTACATTTAAATCCTTCGGTCCTTACCGAGATAAGGCAATAGGAGCGAAATAAAAAATAATTTATCGAACAAAATAAACACCAATTATGCATTTTTAGGTTAAAATTTGTTAAAATTAGTAATAATATTGAACTCGAGTTGACTCGAGTTGATCGCAACTCGAGTTGACCCATCACTATATGTCCTATTGTGCGTGGTATTGATTCTCCGCTAGGAGTATATGTGTTCGGTGGTATTGATTCTGCTTCGGTGCGTGGTTTGGTTATCAACGTTCGAGTAGGATATTCAGAGAATTTTAGTATTTTCTCAAAAAACTTACAGATTTCTTGTCTGACAACTAACATTACTAACTCTGTGTTGTGTTCGTTACTTTATGGGGTAAGTAGTAGTCGTAACAATGGACGGAGATCCCGATAAACCACCTGATCCTCCAGACCCAACAAGTACCGTAGGTCACCTAAAACGAAGAGCCACTGAAATTGACACGTCCAACCCGAAAAAAACTGTTACCGATCCGGAAACGGCGTCTGCGTCAATCCAAAATGTTTATGTTCACCCGGTGATGGTGATTGGTGTCAATGCGTACTCAACTGAAGACAAAGGTCTATTTGTAGTTACCATTGCAAAGCCTGATGAAGGCCAACCAGTTAGACCTATTAAGTTTGGACAGTTTCTCCACCAAAATGAAGTAGCCAACATAAGTAAAGATGGAATTAAAAAGATTGGTCGCAATAAACTGTCAGTTGAATTTCGCACGGCAGAGGATGCCAACAAATTTTTGGACAATCCCATCTTAGCTACTCATCAGTTCAAGGCATCCATCCCTTCATATAATGTGTCCAGAATGGGAGTTGTTCGTTCGGTTCCTGTGGACTTGTCCATGAATGAATTTGTTGAATCTCTCAGCCTGCCCCCCAAATGTACCTCATTTGTCCTCAAAGCCCGTCAGATGAATAGAAAAGTTCACGATGGGGATTCTGTAAATTGGGCCCCGACCCAAACTGTTGTCCTTACCTTTCAAGGTCAATCCCTTACTTCCCACGTATACTGCTTTTATACGTCTCTGCCAGTAGAGGCTTACCAATATCCTACTATCCAATGTCTTAACTGTTGCCGCTTTGGCCAAATTAAGACTCAGCACCGCTCCAAGCCTCATTGCTATAAGTGTGGAGAGGAACACACAGGCGACCAGTGCCAATCAACTGAGGTCAATTCTAAATGCATGTATTGCACAGGTAATCACTTCTCAATAAATAAAAAGTGCCCAGAGCAAGATAGACAAAAGGCTATTAAAACATTTATGACAAAAGAAGGCATATCCTACCTAGAGGCTGCCAACAAATTCCCTAAAGTTACCCGACCCTTTTCAGAGGTTGCTGCTTCTGGCCCAATTTCTTTCGCCAGAACTACCCAGGTCCGTCCCCCCATCCCTAACTATCTAGAATCCCACAAAAAGACCGTATTGATCCCCCGTAAACCGTGAGCACCCTTAGGTAAATCATACGACAAATTAGGGCATCAAGCCATCACTTCAAACGATAATACCCCTCTTACTAATGGTTGTGCCTTAGATTCCCAATTTTTAAGAGTTTGTAATATTTTAAATGCATGGAGCCACACACAGCGCCAAATTGTAATAATTTATATAATTTAGTTGGGGCTTCGGCTAGCGACCATTGTAATGAAAATATAATAAGTGAACAGGTTAACAAATTTTGGTGAACAAAGGGTTCAAAACCAACAAATAAAATAAAGTTCGGGCGCCATCACCTATAATTAGGGTGAAATAAAATAAGATAACTAAAGATGCTCACCAATATAGCTTCAGCGGAGAGTATTAGGTACTTTTAATCTGCAGGGGGGTGCCTGGAAGTCGTACTAAGGAAATAAAACTCCCTATACAGATTCAAAACTCCTATTTATTCGCCTGTTTGTGTATTATAGCGTGGTAAGATAAAAAAATTTTGTGGTTTCGATTATGGTGGGGCAAAGCTTTGCTTTTCCAATACCAATAAAAGAATCTAAATGTGTTAAAATTAATAGGACTAAAAGCTGACCTTCGTTCCTCCAAACGGTATTCAAAATCCAAACCAAGAATGTCCAAATAAAGTTTTCAAAACATATCCAAACGAAGACGCATGGCCTCCACAAGACGGGGCCTCAACAAAAAACATCTATAAGTAGGCATCCATAACCAGGGCCTCCCAAAGAAGAGCACGGCTTCAAAAAGAACAGAGCCTCCCAAAGAGAAGCGCGTTTAGCGCAAAGACAAGATAAGTCGCTTTCTTTTCCAAGAAGCGGCTTTGACAATAATGAAGCTAAATCATCCAATTATGAAAATGTGGTGCCCAACAGGCGTCACCAACATCACTGCTACAATCCAATATGATAAACCTCCGGAATCCCCATTATTCACGACGATTCCAGTAGATCAAAAAATTCCGATTCCTTTCACCAATTCATCTTCCAAAAAATGACCCAAAAACAAACTGATTCAAAATGTCAAAATTCTTTTTTTTTCTAATTCGCGTCTTTACTTTCGGCACTACAATGTCAATTGCCAACTGAATGAATGAAAAAAAAAAAAGAAAAGCCCGGGAACCAAATTCGAATTTGCATAAAATGGCTTGCTTCGCCATAACATGTAAGGGAATGAAAAATGACATTACAATACCTCCCCACCAAAAAAAATAAAAGAAAGGAACTTTCTTATATAACAAAACCAATGATTCTACAAAACTCTATCAAACGACTCTACAAAACTCTGTCAAACGACTCTACAAAACTCTATCAAACGACTCTACAGAACTCTACCAAATGACTCTACAAAACTCCATCAAACGACTCTACAAAACTGTACCAAATGACTCTACAAAACTCCATCAAACGACTCTACAAACAACGGCGAACAAACTAAGCAAAATCTCAAACTCAATACAAAATACTAATAATAAGCAACCTCAAAAATCTAACTATCTAACTAACAATATTTAGAGAATAGATATTAAGAAAATTGGTAATGGAATTTATTTAACATCACCCATCCAATAACAGCTCTACAACTTATAAGGTACGACAAGAATCCCAAGATCCCAGAGACCTCATCTAAACTAAGCCATTTAACTTACTAAAATTTAACTCAAGACACAGTTGGACATGATAGTCACTGTTCCAATTAACAGTTAAGTAACTAAACAAATAAAACTATTCCTATTCAGGTTCTATGGAAGATCAGCTAGACAAAATTATCGCTGTCTAAACCCTAGTAGAATTTAATAAACTACTCTAACAGTAAGTTGAAAATAAAAGACTCTTAACTTGGACTCTCGGTTAGACACACTGGTCACCGACTTCGTTAACCAACTAAGTAAAGTTCCAAAGTCAAACAAAGATTTCGTCGTCAGTACAAACATGTAACTGCAACTGCAAAGAAAATATCATCATCTGTGATCAGCTCAACCCCACTGACTTTCTGAACACAAGAGACAATTTCAAAATTCCAAAATAAAGATTGTATGTGATCAGCACACCTCCACTGACTTTCTGAACACAACAAAACAAAATGGGTTTTTCCGTTAATTGGGAAACAATCCAAACAAAAACAAATGTATATTGTGATCAGCACATCCCCACTGACTTCCTGAACACAATAACATGAACAAAACAAATGTATATTGTGATCAGCACATCTCCACTGACTTTCTGAGCACAATAACATGAAATGGGTTTTTCCGTTAATTGGGAAATAATCCAAACAAAACAAATGTATATTGAGATCAGCACAACTCCACTGACTTTCTGAGCACAATAACATGAAAACAAATATGATATTTTACCAACAAGGCGGGCAAAATTCATCAAAAGTCAAGGAGGACCGAAAGGTTTCCGAAAAGGAATGTATAAAATAACCATTGAAAGTGGTTTCCATAAGTTAAATTGTCAAGTCCGGTTTATAATTAAGGTAGGGATCCTTTTAATATCCACAAACTAAAAGACTAAACAAAAACATTCACAAATATCCCACAAAATGTCAGAATAAAATGACAATACAATAGTTGTCTAAAACTAACAAACAAATTACTAACAAACGAGTAATCTCTAATTACATAAATACACTGAACGTGTCAAAATAAACGTACAAAATACACAAAAAATAATCCTTTACTGCGAAGCATATGTCTGAATTCTAATTTTAAAAGTTGTTGAAATTGTACCTAAGAGTAATTTTGATTTTCAAAACTCAAAGCTAATATCCGTTCTGAAGTTTCCTAAGATACATCATCTAACACAAGACAATAACCTACATACTTCAATCTCATTCTTCTCTAGCAAATGTCTAGTCAACAGAACAAAACATCAAAATTGAGCCTGAAAAGGTTTCTCAAAACTAATAAATTTTAATATTTAACAATATCTCTTACATGGTAACGACCAGAATAGTTTTTATTTAAATCTTTTAAAACATAAACATTATCAGTAACTTTATCTATAATTTTACATTTAATAAACTTAGGTGCAAGTTTAGCCGAAAAGTATGCCAAAGCATTAGACTGAACAAAACTTCGTCTCCAAACAATATCTCCAACAGCAAAAGAAATAATCCGCCGACCTTGGTTATAGGTACGCGCGTTGCGCTTATAAGCTTTAGTTAAATGAGCCTGGACTCTAGTAAATATATTTCCAAGTGAATTTAAAGAATAAGCAAAAGAGTTTCTTTCTCCTAAATTAATATCATCCAAATTTTCAAAGGAATTACTAAATCTATGCAAAGAAGCATCTATAATTAATTCTCTACCAAACATGAGAAAATTAGGAGTGTAATCTGTGGCAAGACTAACACTACTATTCAAAGCTAACTGAATATTATTTAAATATTTAGACCAGTTTCTCTGATCTTCTCTAACAAAACAAGATATACACGTTTTAATAGTCTTATTATATCTCTCAACAGGATTATTTTGAGGAGTATACAAGGCATTATAAAATATTTTAGTTATATTATAACTCTTCATGAAATCTATAAAATGTTTAGAAGTAAATTGAGTACCGTTATCGCACACTATGATCTTAGGAACTCCATATCTAAGAAATATCCCTTTCTCGAAAATTCTACAAATTGACAATGTTTTGGCCTTGGCTAAAGGAAATATCCAACAATACTTAGTAAAAACGTCCACTACTGAAAGTATATATTTATGACCAGAATAACTTTTAGGTAAAATTCCAATTATATCCACTGAAAGCATAACCATGGGTAAATCTACTTTTTTAGGATTAACCATCTGACCGAATGGTGCAGTTGTGCTATGTTTATAAGCTTTACAAATATCACAAGATTTGATATACAAATGAATTTCATTAAACATTCCGTTCCAAAAGTAATGTTCTTTAAGTTTTCTCAAAGTTTTATGAACTCCCAAATGACCAGAGTTAACATCATCATGATTAGACTTCATAGTCTCTACAATATGTTCTTTAGGAATAACTATTTTCCAATCTAAACGACTATCAATACTAAATTTATTTTTACAATATCTATCCGTCCATCCATCCATTACAGCCCTTTCATGTCCAATCTTGGACGTAGGCCTCCTCCATCCTCTTCCACTCCTGACGGTCTTGAGCTCTCGACATCCAATCTCGTCCTGCGTGTCTTATGATGTCGTCCTTCCATCTCATTGGTGGTCTACCCCGCGGCCTAATATGTGCACGCGGGCGCCATTCCATCAGCCTTCGAGTCCATCTGTCACTGCTCATTCTTGCAATGTGTGCCGCCCACCTCCACCTGCGCTCAGCGATCACCTTAACTACATCCCTAACCTTGGTTTTAAATCTAATCCAAGTATTTCTTTTCCGGTCGCGTAAGGAAATACCGAGCATAGCTCTTTCCATTGCTCTCTGGGCAACGCGGAGTTTCTCTGCGGATTTTTCGGCCAGGGTCATGGTTTCGGCTCCATATGTGAACACTGGCAGGACACATTGCTCGAAGACTATTCTTTTCAACGTCACAGACATCTTGCTACGCAGCACGCTAGCGTTATCTATCTATCGATCTAACAATATCTATATAAGGTTTTATCTTCTACTCTATAATTTTTATATTTAGTAGGGAATTTTTGACAATTAACAAATACTTTCTTATACCAGGGATCCTCAATATCATCCTCAGGTAAATTATCTCTAAAGGAGTTGAAATAATAGCAGCAATTTCTATGCGAGACAAACCGTCCGGCACTTGATGTAAAATACCTTTTTTATGAACAATATAAAATGTAAATTGTGAAATTCGAGTAACCCATCTAGCTAATCTACCACTAGGATTATTTAAACTTAAAAGCCATTTCAAACTAGAATGATCAGTAACAACTGTAAACTCCATTCCTTCAACATATTAAGGTCTAAATCTTTCTATTGAATCTAAAACAGCAAGCAATTCACGCTCGGTAACACTATAATTTCGTTCACATTTATTTAACGATCTGGAATAAAATGCAATAGGATGTTGTTCACCGTCGTCATCTTCCTGACATAAAACACTACCAACACCAACAGAACTAGCATCACAATGTAAGTAAAATTGTCTTCCAAAGTCGGGACAACGCAAAACAGGGGAAGAGATCAAACTATCTTTAAGATTTTCAAATGCAACTTCAGCTTCGTCGCTCCAAATTAAAGTTTTTCTAGAATTTTTACTACCACCAGTTAGTTTAGTAAGGGGTGAAGCAACATCAGCAAATTTAAATATAAACCTACGATAATAAGAACACAATCCAAGGAAACTTCTTAATTGTTTTACAGTCAATGGACGAGGAAAATTATTGATAGCGTCCAATTTAGAGGGATCGGTATGCAAACCGTCTTTATCTACTACATAACCAAGATATCTTAGTCTATCTTTACAAAATTCACACTTTTTTTTTACTGTCAAACCAGCGTCTCGTAGAATCACGTAGACTTTCTGTAAATACTCTATGTTCTGAAAAAAATAGATTTACCAAAACTAGATCATCCAAATAACGAAAGAGCTTACCATCGAACTCAGGACCAAACAATTTATCCACCAATCTTTGAAGTTTAGCAGGCGCATTGGTTAAACCAAATGGCATTCTAACAAATTCAAACAAACCCTTTCCTGCAACAGCAAATGCAGTTTTCTCTCGAGAAGACTCCTCTAAACTTAATTGTAAAACGCTTTAGAAAGATCGATAGCAGAAATAAAACGAGCGTCACGAAGGCTATCCAAAATTTTAGAAGTGTGAGGCAAAGGATACGAATCCTTAATAGTCATTGAATTTAAACGACGTGAATCCAAACAAAGTCTCGGACTACCATCCTTCTTAGTAACAATAACAATTGGAGAACACCAAGGGGATTTAGAAGGTTGAATAATTCCTTCCGCAAGCATAACATCTACTTCATCATTAACTATCCTCTGCATAGCAGGGCTCAAAGAAAAATATTTATGTTTAAATGGTTCACCAACGACGTTAATTTTATGTTGTATCAGGTGAGTATGGCCTAAACCTTTACTTTCATATGAAATATCTTTAAAAAGTGAAATAGTATCATCAAGTAATTTGTGCTGTGAGGGAGAGATTTCAGCAGCAGTTGTAATAGAACAAGTCTTAATCTCAGAATCCACATCTTTGACAAAAACAATATCCTTCCAAAGTTCCTTAGCAAGATCAAATTCAATCCAAAAGTCGAATCCCAGAATAACAGAATATTCCATGTTAGGTATAACTATAAAATTTATAAATCTAGTAATATTATCACAAGTGACCGGAATCTCCATAGTTCCCAAAGCTTTTTGTTTAGAACCATCCGCAGTATAAGTATAATTTGAAATATTATTGGAAAATCTTTTTATTTTATATCCCAAATCCAAAAATATATTATGACTATTTTGACCCAAAATACATCTATTCGATCCACTGTCCAACAATCCAGAAAATAAATGTTCACCAACAGAAAATTGTAAAAATGGCCTAGAGTCACTATTCCTAGAAAAGATAACGGGTGCAGCTTTACAAATATTAAAAAATGATTTTAAATAAGTCAACCAATCAGAGAATTCCCTTCTACAAGTTGCGGCATCAGGTTTACTTCCAACGCGATTATTAATTTTATTCATCGAGTCATCCTTAGTTTTATCAAAAACTGGAGCTCGATGCAACCTAACTAGTTTTTTGACTCCGAAGAAGTATTTTTATCCAAATTACACGATGTGCAGTGTTTCCTAATAACACCCAACTTTTTACATCCAAAACAAATAATACCAGGTATTTTAATACAGTTTTTATAACCATGTCCAACTTCTTTACATTTTAAACAAGTAATACTATCAGAATTTAAAGCACTAGAATGAAATTTATCAAATTTATTTGGTTTATAAGACTCTTTAGGTGTCTTCCTCTCTACCAATGGTTCCAACTCCTTTCCTAACACACTCAAAGCATCTAAATTTGAAATTCTTTTACCCAAAATATATGGTAAATAAATAGGCAACATGTTGTGTTTAATAATATCTAACAATGTCGATTCAGGAATAGGTGTAAGACTATGTGACATATCTAATATCTCATTCTTTTTTTTTCTAATTCGCGTCTAACTTTACTTTCGGTACTACAATGTCAATTGCCAACTGAATGAATGAAAAAAAAAAAGAAAAGCGCGGGAACCAAATTCGAATTTGCATAAAATGGCTTGCTTCGCCATAACATGTAAGGGAATGAAAAATGACATTACAAGTTCCATCCGACACATGAGAAGTCTCACAAGAAAATATTTTAGAATCCTTGCTCTATTTTATTGTATCACAAATGTCCCAGAATAAAATCACTGTACCGTCCCACGTTGCCCACAAACTTTCTCAATTAACTTCACCGGTAACAAATGGCTCCAACAGTGGTGATCCAATGGAATAGCCGCAGCCTTCGTCCAAAGAAGGCTGAACTCATTATCATAATAAATGAATTTCACCCGGCCGTCATTGCCGTCTCGGAGACATGGTTGACTCCTGGCTCTAATTTTAGAGTACCTGGACACTCATGCCTCCGTGACGACAGAGATGATGGCCGTGCTGGTTCCGCTTTGCTCGTGAACCGCAAATTTTCTTTTACTCAAATATCCGTTCCTAGTCACTCTCCTTTGATTTATGTTGTTGCTGTTAGAATTTTCAATATTTCCTTTTTATCTATATACTTTTCTCACCCTAGTAATAGTCTTATTTCAGACCTAACTGCGATAATCAACTCTGTTCCCCCCCCCCTGTCCTCTTATTGGGAGACTTCAATGCGCGTCATACAAGCTGGTGTTCCAGTGACTGCACTTCATTTGCAAACGCATTCATGGACATGTTGGAAGAATCTAACCTATGTGTACTTAATAACGGTTCTATTACTTGGATAGGTCGACCTTCCCAAAATCCCAGCGCCGTGGTTCTTTCTATCTGTTCCCCATCACTTGCTCCATTAATATCATGGGATGTCCTTCCTCACCGGCACGGAAGTGATCACTTTCCTATCCTTTTAACTATCCCCAATTCTGTATCTCCCCCATCTGACCCCTTTCCTTTATTTAAATACAGACTATCTAAAGCCAACTGGCCATCTTATAGTTCCACTTTAGAAGACAAAATTGATAGCTTGCCCAGTATTCATTCAAATAATTTACTAAATTCATATTCTCTTTTTATTGACGCAGTGACACAAAGTGCTGATGAGCACTTCCCTATTAAAAAAACTAAATCTAAATTCCCCATCTCTAATCCTTGGTGGGATTCAGAGTGTACGGAGGCTGTGAATAGGAGAAAGGAGGCGGAAGTAACTTACAATCGGTCAATGACCGAATCCAACTACTTGGCCTACAAACAATCCGCGGCACGAACTAGGAAGACTCTGTCTGCCAAAAAGAGAGCTGGCTGGTCGGATTTCTGTGAGGGTCTATCCCCCAGAACTCCTTCAGCTGCAGTGTGGAAGCAGATCAAACGATTTAGAGGCGCGTGCAACTCAGAAAACATTGCGGTTAATGACCATGTTTCTTTCTTAGAACCCTTTGCCGACAAACTTGCTCCCCCATGGGTCCCATCCAATGACTCGATTCTAGTGTCCAACCCTTCAACCAGCATCCATGAACCTAACACTCTTAATGTCCCATTTTCTTTTAGCGAATTGAGGTTAGCCCTTGATGGACTAAAAGACTCATCACCAGGCATCGATGGCATTCCATATTCATTCATCACAAATTCCTCAGAAAAAACAAAATTATACTTTTTAGATATCATTAACGAAATTTTTAATACTGGCCTTATCCCTGAATCAAATTGTTCCCATCAGAAAACCTGGCACTGACCCATCACTTCCGAACAGTAGAAGACCTATTGCTCTTTCATCGGTTCTATGTAAAATCATGGAACATAATATGATAAAGCACCGCTTAGAATGGTATGTGGAGAGTCATGGTATATTAGCGAAATCGCAGTTCGGCTGAAAAAGAAAAGGGTCGAGTACCATGGATAGCCTTAGCGTATTCACCACTGATGTCCATATTTCTCTCCTCAAGAAACGTCACTTATTAGCAGTCTTCTTAGATATACAATCAGCTTACGACAATGTGCTTCTCCCAGAGCTCTGGAAGAAACTTCACTATCAGAACATCCCGGAGAAACTTATTCTTATATGCGCTAGTTTGTTGATGGAGAGAAATATTGTCATCAAAACACAATGCGGCCTTCTTCCTCCCAGAAAAGTGTGGAAAGGTCTTCCACAAGGTTCCGTCCTCAGCCCATTGCTATATAGCTTATACAGCAGATCTTGAGAATGTCGTCCAACCATCCTGCCAGGTTCTACAGTATGCTGATGACCTTGTCCTATATGTCTCGTCTGAATATGTTACCCAAGCAGCAGATCGTTTAAATAACTCCTTAAATTACCTAAATGAGTATCTGGGCCTGCTTGGCTTGTCCTTGTCCGCTACAAAAAGTAAGGCTGTGCTCTTCTCCAAAAAAAGATCAATACCTGCAGTCGATCTCAGTGTCAACAATGAATTGATTCCTCAATGTACAGCTGCAAAATTCCTCGGGATATGGCTTGATCCCAAGATGACAGGAGCTACCCATATCGACTATCTGGTAGGAAAATGTGAAAAAAAACATTAACGTTCTTCGCGCTTTATCTGGAGTATGGTGGGGTTCTCATCCCTTCACGCAAAGACTACTTTACAATGCTATAGTCCGAAGCCATCTTGACTATGGTACTTTTGTTTTAGAACCCGGTAACAAAACCGCTCATGTTAAATTAGATAAATTGCAGTCCAAAAGCCTCCGCATAATCCTGGGAGCAATGAAATCGTCCCCCATTAATTCAATTCAATTCAATTCATTTATTTCAGATAATACATCCATATAAAAAAAAAAACATTACAAATTACAAATAATTTCTATCTTAATAATAAAATAAAGTTTTAAATTAATGTCGAAAAATATTGAAATAAAGTTTTAAATGAATGTCAAATAATAATAAAAACAAGTTTTAAATTAATGTCAAATAATAATAAAATAAAGTTTTAAGTTAATGCCAAATAATAATAAAATAAAGTTTTAAATTAATGTCAAATAATAATTAAATAAAGTTATGAATTTATGTCAAATTGATTCAAAATTAAATAGAAATGTCCAATAGAATAATTAAAATAATACAAAATTTAATAAAAATGAGCAAATAAAAATAAAAATAAATATAAAAGAAAATAAAAACAAAAAATTATGTCACCAAAATAATATAAAAATAAATATTAAATGTAAGAAGGACCGCTGGCGTGCAGCTGTATCCACCTCTTTAGCATCGGCGAGTCCCATCGATCGGACAATACGCTCAGGATACCATTCGGGCTACCACGCTGACGCCATAATAGCGAGGCGCACCTTTTTCTGATTACAGCGTAAAAATCGTCAGTATGCGCCTCAGCAAACATAGCGGAAGCACTACAAAAACGTGGGAACCCAACCAGTATCCTAAACGCATTGTTGTACTGGATACGCAGATCCCTGTACTCCCGTTTTGTAAAGCTAGTCCACAGGCTGCACGTGTAGAAAGTCTGGCAATATGCCCTAAATAAAATAATCTTGACTTGTCTCGTACAACGTGCAAACCTGCGAGCCAGCATATTACACCGGATGGACAGGGCCCTGCGCTCCCTCTCGATGTCCTTACTGTCACAAAGATCATCGGTCACCCAGTGACCCAGATACTTAAATGAACTGACTTTGTTCAAACGCGTACCGCACAGAGTTACAGGAGGAATTTGAGTATAGCATTGTCTAGTACCCATAGTACAAGCCTAGTGCTTAGTTTGGGGCTAGATTGCGCTGTGTGTAACGTCGTGCAATATTTATTTATTATTATTATTATTATTTATTTGTTACCTGCTTTGAATACCATGAACTCACTCTTCTTCGCGTTGTATCTGAGCCCATGGGCTTCCGCGTACGACTCACAGATGCACAATAGCTTGCGAATCGCTCCAATCGATGGGCCCAGTAGGACCATATCGTCAGCGTAACTTATGTTGTTAATGCTCACCCCATCTATGGAACAGCCGACTCCAGCCCCACTGAGCTCACCGATGAGCCCGTTCATGTATAGGTTGAAGAGGCGAGGCGAGCTCAACCCCCCCTGTCTTACCCCGCACTCCAACCCATACACGTGCGAATGCGCATCTGCCCACCGCTCCCTATTTCGTTGGTTACCATACCAATACCTAAACAATGATATGACTTCTTCTGGTACCCCAGTCTCACCATTTAACTTCTGCCACAGCTTGTCATAGCATACCAAGTCAAAGGCTTTTGACAAATCAAGGTAACAAGCGAAAACTGGCGTACTCCGACTGGTATAATACTGAACAGTTTGCTTGAGGCAGAGGATCGCAGTCTCAGTTGACAGACCTGGTCTAAAACCAAACTGAGCGTCATGAAGTTGGAGATGCTTTTCCATCTGCTTATCGAGCAAACTGTCCAGCACTTTCGCTATAACAGTAGCCAGTGAAATCGGCCTATAGTTGGACAAGTCTGATGAGTCACCTGATTTATCTTTGACGATGGGTACCACTACAGTATACATTAGTTTTTCAGGCAGGTAACTGTGACTCATACAAAGGTTGAAGAACATCGAGAGAACCCTAGGCAAGTGCACACCCGCGTGCTTCAAGTGCTCGATGCTGAGGTCATCATGGCCAGGAGATTTACCTCTCACCATCTTCTTGATGACCGCACCTACCTCTTTAGCAGAAAACCTGACTGACAGTGTGGAAGGGAGACTCTCAGCAGCGGGCACCCGAGTCACCGTAGGTCCGAGCGGGGACTCAACCTCAAAATGCCGCTGGAATGCACAGGCTATGTCACGGTGGTCATGTTCACCACCAACGCAGGCAGGAAAGCCCGACCTTGGATTCAGCTTTTTCGTATTTTTCCAAAAAGTACTAAAATTTTTATTGGCATGGTTTTCAGCAATAATGTTCATTTTTATTTGTACTTCATTGTTCTGACAGTAAGCCAATTTTGATTTAAACACCTTCCTGGAATCACACATATTTGTGTAAACATCCCCAGATCTCGGTTTACCCGCTAATACCCATGTTTGAAAACAAAGCCGCGCAGGAAATAATGCCATGCAGGTGGAATGTGTGGAGCCTCCACTTTACTTGCGTAGGCAGTACTTATGTGACCGGTTCCTATTCAAACTCGCCCAAAATTCCGTCCACCCCCTTCACAATAGACTAAAAACCCTTTTCGATCTATATGGCGATACTTCTTCCTCAAAATTTTCATGTCTGACCAGAAGCTATATCAAATTCTGTCGCCTTCCAAATCCTGTTATTTCAAACCACTTGCTACCAATTTACTCCACTCCTTTTGAAGTAAATATATAAATACTAATAATCTAAAATTTTAATCTATGTGTTTATCTAAATATTTATGTAATTTGACGTTTATTTTAGATATATAATATGTATTTACATTTTCATGTAGTTATATATTGTGTTGTCTTGTTTTGTCCCCAGAAAATCTGCTGGAAATTTGTCCTACTCAAGTCACCGGTCAAATGCAGTATAAACCAATCATTCTCCAAACTCTGTTATTGGCTGAACCCGTGTCATTGGCAGAATTGTTTAACGTACGCTATACAGACGCTATAACTAAAAATTGAATTGAATTGTGCGTGGTATTTATTTATCTAGTTTTACTTTACTCTCATCACTCAGCCGCATCGGTATCTCAGTGTTCGGACATCGCTATTGATTCGAAGAGTGTTCTGCGCGCGTGTAGGGAGCAAGATCTTGTCAACGTCGCTGTTCTACTTCTCTCGAAGCACCATGGAGTTCTTCGACATCACTCGTCTCAAGTCAGTCGAAATAAAACTGGAGACGGACTGGAAAGGTACCTATCATGTATTATTTTTCTTGAATGGAATGGCTTTCCATGCTCCCATTTCCAAAACAAGTTTCGTAGACGCAGTATTACCTATCTATTAACTTATAACCAGTAAGTGCCACGATTCTCCCTCTGTGCAATAGACTCTACAATGTATGGCACAAGTTCCGTAATGTAATTCCTGCTCTCTAGCCAAATCAAGTTATTTAAGTATTTTTAAAATGATTTCTTGAAATTGTTCATAGATGGGTTACCTACTATTGCAAAGTAGTAGGTATCTATTTTTACCTTTTAGATTTGAAGGTTACATGAAAACTCCTACCTAGAGTAGACTGACATTCCTCTTATGCACTTAGGGCTCAAAAAATCTAAATTCTAATGGAAACATACACAGTGGATATTTTGTTTTCTTTTCCAGTAATTGAAGGCACTGAAATGAATAATGAACACAACCAGGGTACCTCTGATGATGAAGGCAATATCCAACCTCCGACCGAGGAATTAAAGTATGAAGTAGGAAGTGACGATGAAAATGACACCAAACAGATGTCAGACAATATTGAATGCCATAGTTCACAAGTTTCGTCTAATTCGGAATACATCAATGTGTACGATGATATGATAGATGTCGATGATATTAAATTAGACATTTCGAAGACGTTAGACAATGTTGGAGGTGAAACCGCTGGTGAATGGAATGATGGAAGGAATCAAGCGTCATCGAGTGAGGATATATCTCTCTCCCAAAGACTCAGATCCAGAAAGAGAGTCAGGCTGAATGATGACACTGAAGGTAAGTGCCTATCTACTATCTATATATAAAAAATTCGAAGTCCTGACTGTTCTATATATCAACGCAGAGCCCAAAACCGCTGGTCCTAGAGACATGAAATTTAGAGAGCGTTTTTTTTGTGAATTTTGGAGAATCCCTGGAAATATGGGATTGGAACATAGGCGGGTGAAACCACGGGACGAAGCTAGTAGTCTACCAGATGTCATGTATACATACAACATAGAAAAATGTTTCGGTACTGTTTAATACTGAAACTTGAAGAAAATAGCTTAGAAATATGTAGTAAATGCCTACTTATTTTGTTATTTTCTATAACTAGCTATTCCCGTGGTTCGCACGTCTACAAACACTATCTCACTCTATTGCGGAAGCAAGACAGTTGTATAGGTAAAATATATATTTATGTCTATTTAGTTTATTGCCTATTTATTTGTTATTTATTTATTTATAATTTTAAGCTCATATCGTATTCCTGGTCATGTAGTCTATACAATTATCTATTATTTTTTTATTTTAGTCTTTAACTAATATTTCCCAAAACACATCACCCATCCCCTTCCTTAAGTCTTGTCTATTCATTGATTGCCTGGAAGAGATCGCCCATAGGCGATAAGGCCGCCCATTGTACCACTATCGTTTTAAGTTATTCTTTGTATAATTAGTATTAAGTATGTTTTTGGTGCAATAAAGTGTTTATCTTTCTATCTTTGCTGCATAAACAGATGGAAGCTAGCTAGCTAGAGTAATACAACATCTTAACTACCATACAAATACAATGAGAGTGTATTTAAAGTTTTATTTGCAATTGTGTTGTGTCTGCGTTACATTCTAAAGTAGAATTACTATGTGGGATGTATGTTGCATACAAACCTAGATTGAGGTTTACTTCAGTAAACCAAAATTGTTGTAAATTCTAGTGTTAAGGGCCCTACACACGTTTAGATTTATCTTACAGATAAATCGCATGCGAGAAATCTTTACGATAAATCGTACGTGTGTAGGCAAAACTGAGAACTGTACAGTTCAACTGACGATGAGATCGAAATCGCATAGATAAATCTGAGCAGCTATCAGTTTTTGCCACAGTTTAGTAGTTGTATGTAGTTGATGCTTCGGGGATTGTTTCACGCCGTACTCCGGCATATGAAGTCCGATTTCGATAATTCTTTTTTTATTTGGAACCTGAGAGTCCCGAGTAAAATCTCGGTGAAGATCTTAGGAGAACCTTCGAAATGATGAGCAGAATAGCATCCCAGAATGTAGTAAATTACTAATTTTTGGGCTTCTATCAATAGAATCGGCTCCTAAGAACAGCTTGTGGAAAAATATTATCAATATTAATATTAAAATTATTCATTCAATCAAGTCATAATACGCGTTACTTCAAGCGAAAAGAAATCGCAACTGATAAAACTGAACGTGTGTAGGCACTAGGGGCGTTAGATTTAACTGTGCAGTCTTATCGCAACGATAAATCGTATAGAGAAATCTAAACGTGTGTAGCGTCCTTAACACTAGAATTTACAACAATTTTGGTTTACTTCTTGCGCCGCGTGTCTATGCGCTCCACTCGAGAGCCCTCTTAATGATACTATATATTAAGAGGAATGTGATGCGCCCTATGTGCATTTTTGATATATCTCACAGACCGTCCCCCATACATACGTCGAGAGGAACAGAACCTGATGGCATCGGAACACCTCAGCGGGAACACCGACCGACAAGCGGACAAACTTCAAACTACTAACAAAATGATGTCAGAGGCACATTTAAAGACACGCTCTACTGATAAAGTGACGCCGTTTGTGTGCGACATCTGTCATCGTACTTTTAAATATAAAAGTTCCTTAAAATGGCATTTATTGACACATACTGGTGAAAAACCGTTTTCATGCGACAAGTGTAATTATAAATGCAATCGTAAAGGCAGTTTAAAACAGCATTTATTGACACATACTGGTGAAAAACCGTTTTCATGCGACAAGTGTAATTATAAATGCAATCATAAAGGCAATTTAAAACAGCATTTATTGACACATAGTGGTGAAAACCCGTTTTCATGCGATAAGTGTCATTATAAATGTTATCAAAGAGGCAGTTTAAAAAAACATTTATTGACACATACTAGTGAAAAACCGTTTTCATGCGATAAGTGTAATTATAAATGTTATCAAAAAGGTAATTTAAAACCGCATTTATTGACACATACTGGTGAAAAACCGTTCTCATGCGATAAGTGTGATTATAAATGTAGTCTAAAAAGCACCATAAAAAGGCATTTATTGACACATAATGGTGAAAAACCGTTCTCATGCGATAAGTGTAATTATAAATGTATTCACAAAGGCAGTTTAAAACTGCATTTATTGACACATAGTGGTGAAAACCCGTTTTCATGCGATAAGTGTCATTATAAATGTTATCAAAGAGGCAGTTTAAAAAAACATTTATTGACACATACTAGTGAAAAACCGTTTTCATGCGATAAGTGTAATTATAAATGTTATCAAAAAGGTAATTTAAAACCGCATTTATTGACACATACTGGTGAAAAACCGTTCTCATGCGATAAGTGTGATTATAAATGTAGTCTAAAAAGCACCATAAAAAGGCATTTATTGACACATAATGGTGAAAAACCGTTTTCATGCGATAAGTGTCATTATAAATGTTATCAAAGAGGCAGTTTAAAAAAACATTTATTGACACATACTAGTGAAAAACCGTTTTCATGCGATACGTGTAATTATAAATGTTATCAAAAAGGTAATTTAAAACTGCATTTATTGACACATACTGGTGAAAAACTGTTTTCATGCGATAAGTGTGACTATAAATGTAAACAAAAAGGTCATTTAAAACTGCATTCATTGACACATACTGGTGAAAAACCGTTCTCATGCGATAAGTGTGATTATAAATGTAGTCTAAAAAGCACCATAAAAAGGCATTTATTGACACATAATGGTGAAAAACCGTTCTCATGCGATAAGTGTAATTATAAATGTAATCACAAAGGCAGTTTAAAACTGCATTTATTGACACATACTGGTGAAAACCCGTTTTCATGCGATAAGTGTAATTATAAATGTAATCATAAAGGCAACTTAAAAAAGCATTTATTGACACATACTGGTGAAAAACTGTTTTCATGCGATAAGTGTGACTATAAATGTTATCAAAAAGGTCATTTAAAACTGCATTTATTGACACATACTGGTGAAAAACCGTTCTCATGCGATAAGTGTGATTATAAATGTAGTCTATAAGGCACCATAAAAAGGCATTTATTGACACATAATTGTGAAAAACCGTTCTCATGCGATAAGTGTAATTATAAATGTATTCAAAAAGGCAGTTTAAAATGGCATTTATTGACTCATACTGGTGAAAAACCGTTTTCATGCGATATTAAATGTAATAAAAAAGGCAGTTTAAAAGAGCATTTATTGAAACATACTGGTGAAAACCAGTTTTCATGCGATAAGTGTAATTATAAATGTAATCATAAAGGCAACTTAAAAAAGCATTTATTGACACATACTGGTGAAACCCCGTTTTCATGCGATAAGTGTAATTATAAATGTAGTCGAAAAAGCCATTTAAAAATCCATTTATTGAAACACTGGTGAAAACCCGTTTTCATGTGATAAGTGTAATTATAAATGTGTTCTAAAAGGCAGTTTCAAAAAGCAATTATTGACACATAATATAGTGGTGAAAACCTAATTACCTACAAAATATAATCTTGTGACATATTAAAGAAGTTCTACTTTGTACCCGAAATTGCATTTTTAATCAAGAGGACAGTCTCCATTCTCTTTCTCCATACAAACGTAGTTTACATTTTCCTCCCTGGATAAAGACATTAGAGCAAATATGTTTATGCCATAAAACCTATATCTGTCATGACATGACTCATGACTATGCATCTACCATTTCATTTTTAGGGTTCCGCACCCAAAGGGTAAAAACGGGACCCTATTACTGAGACTTCGCTGTCTGTCTGTCCGTCCGTCTGTCACCAGGCTGTATCTCATGAACCGTAATAGCTTGATTGTTGAAATTTTCACAAAAGATGTATTTCCGTTGCCGCTACAACAAATACAAAATAAAACAAATATTTAAGAGGGGCTCCCATACAACAAACGTGTTTCAAAAACTACAAGGGAATTTTATTGCAATCTGAGGTCGCTTCTGATTGGTCAACTGCTACCAATTCAGATATATGGATATTCGAGACAAGTAACGACATCTAGTGGTGTTTTGTGTGAAAACTCCCAGATGTAAAACTTTAACATTCAATATCTTTTAATTTATCAAAAGTACGACGAAAATACTAACACCATGGCTCTAAGTTTACGTAATCAGCCGAATAATCCATATTTCATAACTTGCGATTGAAACAATTTATTACAACAAATTGTTTGAAGTGCCGAATGTGATATCTGTGGAACATAGCTGGTCCATTTTGAACGGTCTTCTTTATTTGGATGATATTTCTGACTCCTGCCAAGCAAAAGTCGGTTCATAAAGAAGACCGTTCAAAATGGACCAGCTATGTTCCACAGATATCATATTCGGAACTTCAAACAATTTGTTACACGAACTTATTTCACCAGATGTCGTTACTTGTCTCGAATATCCATAAATCTGAATTTGTAAAACCAATAAATGGCTACAGAATTCCACGTATCGGTCCAGAATTTATAAAGAAAAAAATTATTTTAACTAATAAGATTTATTGACTGAAAGATGACTTGACTAACTGCCATATTATTGGTATACCAATTCAGATTTATGGATATTCAAGACAAGTAACGACATCTTGTGGTGTTTTGTGTTAACACTTGACTCCCAAATGTGAAACTTCAACATTCAATATCTTTTAACTTATCAAGAGTAGGACGAAAATACTAACACCATGGCCTTAGTTCGCATAATCAAATAAATAATCCATGTCTCGTAATTTGCGATGGCACATAAAATAAAATTAAGGTACCTCTAACCCCCAGGTAAAATTCCTATGGAAAAACGCCTATCTTCATAGACAAACTTAATATCAGCAAAAACAAACTTTTTAATTTTTTTTATAAAAAAAATAATATCGGTTAAGTTATGTATGTGTGACCGTTTGGAAGGTAGCCAATGTCAAGTATTTTGTAATATTTTCCTGCAAGTTACTTTGGGACTTTCGGCGGGAAAGCGGCGACAACATGTCGTGCTCCAATTTTATTTTCGTTAAACTATGTTGTAAACCCGGTTAAATTGTGTAATTTTGGTGGAATCTTATTCAATTCAGTTCCGTGAATGTGCACAAGTGTAGTGAAAACCAAATTGAGTGTTAAACATGCACTTTCCGTCGTTCGCGCCGAAGGTCCTTGAAGGTTATAGTAAAGTTGCCACCGCTTTACCATAGCCCTGACTTGAAACTATAGGCCCGATCGGGCTAATTTCATGCAAAATACTTGATACTGGCAAGATGTTCAAGATGTACGACGCCAAAACTATAATAAGAAGAAACTTGAAATATTCTAAAACTTGACCCTGGCTGTTCCAAATTGGCCATATCGGTCTCAGACCGAAATAAATAAAAAAAAAAGTTACTTTGGAAAGCTTTAGAAAAACAGTCAAGTCGTCGTCGTATGTATCATCCATCATCATTTCAGCAATCATCATCATTCATCATCACCTCATTAAATTAGTGGTCATTTTTGACCTTGGCTGTTCCAAATTGAACAGTACGCTACACACGTTTAGATTTCTCTGTACGATTATCGCACAGATAAATCGCATGCGAGAAATCTAACGCCCCTAGTGCCTACACACGTTCAGTTTTATCAGTTGCGATTTCTTTTCGCTTGAAGTAACACGTATTATGAGTTATGACTTGATCGAAATAAAAAAAGAATTATCGAAATCGGACTTCATATGCCGGAGTACGGCGTAAAACAATCCCAGAAGATCAACTACTAGGTAAACTGTGCCGATTTCGATTTGATCGTCAGATAACTGTACAGTTTGCTCAGATGTACTCAGATTTGCCTACACACGTACGATTTATCGTAAAGATTTCTCGCATGCGATTTATCTGTAAGATAAATCTAAACGTGTGTAGGGTACCTAATAATCTCTTAGGAAAAAAAGCGATCAGCTGAAATTGACAGACAAAATTATATTTTTTGTTTACAAATATTTACAACATTTTTTTAAATAAAAAATCAGAATAAAATTACTTTACAAATTGGTACAATACTGATGCTAACAATTTAATAGGTAATTTCTTTAAGCTGCTAGCAGAAGCTCCGCTAGGAATAAAAGTGTTCCGTGAACAGCAGCGTCGTGAATCGTGATTAGTATCCTCTCTTTGGCAGCAGATGAATAGTGGAAGAAGTTGAGAAGAAGAGTTAAGAAACTGAATTACTCGTTATATTATAAGCATTACAGTAAACAAAATATTAATAACAATGAGCGATGTGTCTGAAGTTTCATTAAAAACAGTGTGCTGTACGTGCCTAAACACGAATCGCAAATTGCAGAAATTATGTCGTATATCTGAAGGAGTAAATATTCTGTATTTACTTCTAAGCTATGACCCTGAGGCTTATAAAGTAAGGAAACATCCAATATCTTTTTAATAATACGTAGATTATAGTTACAAAATAAACATCCAAAACCTATAACTTACGTGGTTTTGATAATATCTATACAAAGTGCTCGGCACAGTTGGCCGGACAACCTTCAATTTCTCGCCATCCACCTTTACATACTCCACGTTATATATGCCAAGATGTGTACCTATTTAGTACCTACACATACCTATATTTTTTTCACATTCTTAATTAGCTTATATAAATAAAGTCGTATTATTAAGTAGTATACATTAACTGTTATATAATAATAAATTTGTGTGTTGATCTCGATTTTGCAAATAGTTTTTTTTGTTATCTTCAGGAAATATTCTGTAAAGATTCAACAAGCCTCCATATTTGTTGGGAATGTTCAGCCGTTGTGAAGAAAGTCAGACTTTTCCAAGAGCAAGCAACAAAAGTCATGAAGGAATTAAATGATTTTTGCAAGGGGGTAAGCACTAAGCTGGTTATGTTAAGTAGAAAGTAGGTGATTTTTTTAAATTTCAGAAGAATCGTTTTGACGTTTTGGGTTCTTGTATTTGATCGTTTTTCTTCAGAAAGATGTGTCATGTCAAATCATAGTCGATAATTAAAATAAAACCCGGCCAAGTGCGAAACTCGCGCACGAAGGGTTCCGTACCACTATCACAATTGGGTACGAAACCCTAAAATGGATTACAACAATTTTGATTCAAAGAAAATCTGAAACTTATAAGAAACTCTTTGGACAGTGAAGGCAGACTAGTATATTTGACAGATAGGGCAGCCATTTTGAATTCCATGACCAACTCGATTTGACTTGACCAATCAGAAGTGACCTCACATCGTAGAATTCCCTTGTAGTTTTTGAAACACGTTTGTTGTATGGGAGCCCCTTTTAAATAATTGTTTTATTTTGTTTTTAGTATTTGTAGCGGCAACCGAAATACATCTTCTGTGAAAATTTCAACCTTCTAGCTATTACGGTTCATGAGATACAGCCTGGTGACAGACGGACAGATGGACGGACGGACGGACGGACAGACAGACAGACAGCGAAGTCTCAGTAATAGGGTCCCGTTTTTACCTTTAGGTACGGAACCCTAAAAACGAAGTAAATTAAATTTTTAAGTAAGTACTTAAAAATTTCTCTTGGGATTGGTTTAGTTAGTTATTAGTAGACAGTGCTAGTTTGTTTTTGGCATCGTTAAAGGGTAGGTGTCTATATTGAGGAGCTTTGCTTTGAACCAATCCCAATATAATAATAACTCAAAGTAGGAACGACTTATATTCTATTTCAGGATCTTAGAACAAAATGTAAACAAAAAACTTACACATTTATTTGAAAGTAACAGCGCTGTATTTACTTTGTGCTATGTTAATGACAGTTCTTTGTTTACATTTTTGATCTAAGATTCTGAAATATAGTAAAGGCACGTTACATTTTTCAATTTACCAAGCTATAAGCGCGGTTTTGAGGGAAATACTGCAAGAACCAATCTACCCAAAATTAACAATTATATTGATAAAACCAACAAACAGATATACTTACATACTCGGTTAAGAAACACCCAACAAACACTATTCACATTGCCAGTCGAATATATAAAATGGAAAGCCACACTTACCCCAAAGCCACACTTTTCCCAGATAACCTTACTTACTTTTCCAACAACTCAATACATAAGTTATATAAACTTTTCAGAACCTTATAAAACCACTGTCAAGTCTATCTACACACAAAATTATAACAAACCAAACGATAAATCAGGCTCCGACAGAACATTTCATAGACTGTGGAGATTTTAGCAAGACAGATCTCGATCCAGACGACATTCCTCTTTCACAACTATGTCATTACAATGACCATACAGAAAGTATAGAAAACCAACTGGAAACCGTAACTAAATCAAAAATTAATGAAAAACAGGCTTATGTAATACCAATCAGGTACAAAAATAAAAAATACTCCAAAGAACTCGACTATATATCTGAATCAGACCAAAATGATATACCAGAATCTCTTAATAGTCCCATAAGTGACTGTAAAAAGGCTCATAGTCCCATAGAAGACTATAAAACAATAACTAAATCTATGAAACTAAAGATCTTGGAAAAAGTCCGTGATATTTTTTCTGAGTCAGATGAAAGCGTTATAACAGAGACTCTAAATAGCCCCACGAGAGACTGCATAGAGGCTGACAGGTCCATAAAAGCCTTTAAAGAACCAGTTATAACAATAATGAAGCCTACAGACAATAAAAAAGAAAAAACAAATAATGAAATTACACAGCAAGGCCACAAGAAAAAGCTGCATAATTTTAATGAGAACAATAAAAAGAGAAAGAAAAATAGATCTAGTGAATTGAATGTTAAATATCCGTGTCCAGAATGTGATTTATGTTTTGAGTAAGTATGAGAGTTTGTAGACGCAACCTTCCGCGTCAGACCCTCGGCTGTGATGCAGAAGGTTGCGAGTTTGTAGACGCAACCTTCCGCGTCAGACCCTCGGCTGTGATGCAGAAGGTTGCGAGTTTGTAGACGCAACCTTCCGCGTCAGACCCTCGGCTGTGATGCAGAAGGTTGCGAGTTTGTAGACGCAACCTTCCGCGTCAGACCCTCGGCTGTGATGCAGAAGGTTGCGAGTTTGTAGACGCAACCTTCCGCGTCAGACCCTCGGCTGTGATGCGGAAGGTTGCGAGTTCGTTATCCGCCACCACCCGGAATAAGTATTTGTGCTGACCATAAATATTTGTTTTTGGTTCTGGGTGGTTTCTATGATATAAATACGTACATGTATTTACACACAAAAGTATTAGCTGTTGTGTAGTACCCACGGTAACAGCCTAGTTGCTCAGTTTAGGCGCTTTGGGGCCGGATTCAACATCATCCTACTTAATTATTTAATTATTGAGGTAAAACGAAATCTACGAATTCAAATCTTAATTAAGGGGGTAGTAGTCTTCGAGTTTTCGTTGTTCTGTTTAGTACTTAATTATTATTAGAGGACTTTCCGTGTTTGAGAACGGTTCCCAGTAACGTTAACTACAGAGTTAAGTTAACGGGACCTTAATATTTCTTATGTTTTTATTGCTCAAGGCAAGGCTTTTTCTCCTTGTAAAAAATATTTTCTAGTAACGGGACCTTGTTGTGTTTCACAGTAATAGTGATCTTTCACAAATTAGGAATATCAAAGAGAGATGGCGCTTATCGCCCCACTGCGCGATGCAAAGAAGGGTAGGTAATCTATTTTATTTACTATATTTATACTATTATAAAGCGGAAGAGTTTGTTTGTTTTTTTGTTTGTTTGAACGCGCTAATCTCAGGAACCACTGGTCCGATTTGAAAAATTCTTTCGGGGTTGGATAGTCCATTTATTGAGGAAGGCTATAGGCTACTTTTGATCCCGATATTCCCACGGGATCGGGACTTATGCGGGTGAAACCGCGGGGAGCTGCTAGTATGTTTATAAAAGCAGTTTTTTATTGTTTTACAGAAACAAAAACACGCGATGGAAACATGTACAAAAACTGCATAGAGAAGGGTACCAGTGTTCAGTCTGTGAGAAACGATTTTCACTGAAAAGTAATTTACAGCGCCATGAGAAGTAAGTTGAAACAGTTACCTGTAATGAATTACCGGGGCCGTAAGTTATTGATATTGTCGGATAGCTAGCTTTTAATTGTGCATAAATGTAAGCGATTCATGAAGTTTGTGGTCCTACGGTTTTAGAGATATTCCAAATGAAATGATTTTTTTTTTTCTTATAAATATGGTAGACAAAAGGTGAGACTGGAAATGAAATATAGAAACCGACAGACTAGCCTTTTCTCGCTCTAACCACACGTACCGTAGAAAGTTACTTAGAATTGCTCCGTTGTTTACATGTCGATCGTCTACATCTGCGTATAATTTTGTGTACAAACTGGTACACGCCCTGCTGTCCTGAGACATGAGCTGATTACCTAACTCTGTTGCTATCAAATCTCGATTGAAACAATTGAAATTGTTCATTTTCGTTTACAGATATACAAATTGACTGTTACAATTCAGAGAATTATTACAATTGCCAGTTTTCATTGCAATGACATTCGTTAGCAACATAGTTACGTAATCAGGGGCCAGGTCACCATAATAAGAGCCTAGCTGGCATGCGGTATGTCCTGCAATATACAGGATTGTATTCGTTTGCAGGTTACACAGCTCGCCCCCTCCCCGGTCGCAATGCTCCGTGTGCCACAAGCATGTCCGCGTGGACCTGATGTCCGCACACAGTCGCACGCACACGGAGCGACCGCGGCACGCGTGTCGCGCGTGCGACAAGTCGTTCGTGTGCGGCGACACTTACCGCTCTCATCTCAAGTACAGCAAGCCGCATGCTGAGACTGATGTACTGGCCAGGTAATTTTGTTTCAATTCAAGTAAATTTACTTTCAGTTTTTTCAATCAATCAATTCAATCATTTATTCATAATATAGGTATATGTACAGATGGTATTATTCACTAACTAATGTAACAAACTAAATCTATTCCGCCATCTTGTGCGATCCGCCATGTTACATTCTACCTGTTTTCGCCTCTCCCACCGTTTTCTCCTTTGTCAGCTATAAGCACTGCACTTTACTGCATCTGCGTAGGTATCTACTCGATGCGTAATTTGTTGATACTGTGTTCTTCTTTAATAAGTTGAGTTATAGTTGCGAAACCAAATCACATTAGTTTAGAAAGATAATCATAATTATTATTTATAAGTCGACGGCACTGACGTCCGTTAAAACTTTATTGAGTTTATGTGGCGTCTTTTTATGTAGGTATATTGTTACACAAACTGTTTATTCAATAAATAAATAAAAAATAAAAATAAAAAAAAGTCCAGTAGAAATATCCGTTTAAAACCTATGCGCTATTCCACTACATCTTAAGTAATCTTAACGTAGAACTTTAGCTGTCTACGTTCCAAGCAATTGGTTTAGTAGTTTTTGCGTAAATTAGTAACAAACATCAATCCTCTAGTCTAGAGGTTGGATATCTACTGAATAGCAGCGTAGCGAAGATAGTGGAATAATAGTTACCTGAAAAGGAGAAATCAATACATATAAAATTCAAACCCCTGACTAATTGACTGACTGAACTATACAGGGTACTCCGCGAAGGGGGTATTAAGCCGAAAGGGGGTTGTTCTAGAGGTCTATCCGAACAACTTTTGTTCTACAAGTTTTGAAAATTCGGGGTAGTTTTCGAAATTTTTGAGTTAAATTTTTACGAGAATATCAACTGTTTCTTGAAGTTTGAGGTCATTGGCCTTGAGGTGACCTTTCATTTAGTTTATACCACTACAACCTACACATTAATTGGCTTTACTTTAAAAAACAGCTGTTATTTTTCAGTAAGACAACTTCAAAATTTTCGATTAAAAGGTCGAATCTCCAAAAGTCGTAGAACAAAAGTTGTTCGCCTAGACGTCTAGAACAATCCCCATTCGGCTTCATTCGGCTCTCGTTCGTTCCAGATACAAATGCAGTAAGTGTGAGAAACGGTACCGATCGCAGGCCGAGTTGAGAGACCACATAAACTACCAACACGAAGGACAAACTATTCATAAGTGTCCCGTTTGCGGGAAGGTAAGAATTGATGTGCGGCAGCTTGGTCGGACTAACTAATTAACGGAGTTTGGTGTAAATCTATTGCTTATTCCGGCCAAGCTGACGCACACAAAAATTGTATGGGAAGTTGGCTAAGTACATCTGCTAGGGGCGCATTTCAACTTTACATAGGTAGGTATAAATAAAATGGTATTTATGTAGACGAGTATGTGTGTTACTCGTTCACGCAAATCCTACTGAACCGATTGAGATGGTATGCAGATAGCTGGAGATCTGGATTAACACATAGGTCACTTGTTCCGAGATAAAACGTGGAATGGGCCACGTTTTATCTCTTACGAGAACGGTCGCGGGTGAAACCGCGTGGCGCGGCTAGTCAGAAATAAAACGTGTGCGTCAGCTAGGCTGCTTAGATTGGTGGATGGCGAGAAATCAAAGGTTGGCCGGCCAACCTGATGTCAGAAAGGCCGGCACTTTGTATCGATATTATTTTCGAGACTGGTTGAATATGTAAACAAAGGTAGGTACTAAATAATGAGCGTAGTTTGGCATAAATTGATTGCCTGGTCCGGCCGCCGGCCAAGCTGACGCACACAAATAAAACGCCTCAAGGCCTCAAGGACGTTTACTGTGTAGGGGTTGGCCACCAAGAGGTGCGTCAGAAGGCACGTGAGGAGAGCTCACGAAGGGATCAGAGAGAACGCCAAGGACAAGATCTGTCAGCACTGCGGGAAGGCGTTTAGGGTAAGGAATTACTTACAATACTTGTTTAAATTAAATACTAGTCTATAACCAGAGATGCGATTTATTTTAAATACTTCTATTTAAAATGCAAATACAAAATACCTATTTTTATTTTGAATTTAAATGCTTTTTAGTAAAAAAACATTGTGTATTTTATTTGAAATACCTTTCGAGATGTATTTTGCATTTTTAATATTCTTTCAAAATGCAAAATACTTTGGGATTATTTTTTACCTTTTAGTTACCGTATAGTTTGGAGTCGGTTTCTTTTTTGTTAAAAAATATTTTATCGTTAGTCTAGTTTTTTACTACATTTTAAGTGTGTATTATTATTATTAACATAACAGAATCTATTGATACGCATACTGAAAAATATGACCAAAATGTCATGCCTAAGAAGCCATGTTATTAGACGTTTTTGTTCGGCTCGGCATTGTGTTTAAAATAAATAAAAATATCTGAGATTTGGTAAAAAGGTATATTATTTTGGTATTAAAACTATTTGGTATTTGAAATAGTAAATCTGAAAAGTATTTTGCATTTTGTATTTAAATGCTTTTTAGGGTTCCGTACCTAAAGGTAAAAACGGGACCCTATTACTGAGACTTCGCTGTCTGTCTGTCCGTCTGTCTGTCACCAGGCTGTATCTCATGAACCGTAATAGCTAGACGGTTGAAATTTTCACAGAAGATGTATTTCGGTTGCCGCTACAACGACAAATACTAAAAACAAAATAAAACAATTATTTAAAAGGGGCTCCCATACAACAAACGTGTTTCAAAAATAACAAGGAGTCAGGACAGGAACAGGGACAGGAGGACAAATCGAGTTGGTCATGGAATTCAAAATGGCTGCCCTATCTGTCAAATATACCAGTCTGCCTTACTTACCAAAGAGTTTCTTCTATGTTTCAGATTTTCTTGGTGCCAAGGTTTTTTTTTTTTTTGAGTGATTCGGTTGTTTGATGGGAGTAAGAATCGAAGATAAATATTTCATATTTTCCTATAAAATTTAAAAATTGGTTGTTGTAAACCATTTTAGGGTTCCGTATCCAATTGTGATAGTGGTACGGAACCCTTTATGCGCGAGTGCCGCACTTGCCCCGTTTTTTTTGAAACAATTTTGTACATCTCTGTCTATAACTACAAATAAATACATGGCTACAAATACATAATACCTGTCCTCTATTCCAGGACAAGAAGAGCGTGACGGAGCACGAGTACATCCACACGGGCTGCCGGCCGCTGGCGTGCTCGCTGTGCGCGCAGACCTTCCGCCACCACGCCTCGCTGCACACGCACCGCAAGCGCGTGCACAAGCTGCTCGTGCCCATCAGGACACTGGTTCTACTATCATAGGACACAGTCTACCTTCCGCCACCACGCCTCGCTGCACACGCACCGCAAGCGCGTGCACAAGCTGCTCGTGCCCATCAGGACACTGGTTCTACTATCATAGGACACAGTCTACCTTCCGCCACCACGCCTCGATCCACACGCACCGCAAGCGCGTGCACAAGCTGCTCGTGCCCATCAGGACACTGGTTCTACTATCATAGGACACAGTCTACCTTCCGCCACCACGCCTCGCTGCACACGCACCGCAAGCGCGTGCACAAGCTGCTCGTGCCCATCAGGACACTGGTTCTACTATCATAGGACACAGTCTACCTTCCGCCACCACGCCTCGCTGCACACGCACCGCAAGCGCGTGCACAAGCTGCTCGTGCCCATCAGGACACTGGTTCTACTATCATAGGACACAGTCTACCTTCCGCCACCACGCCTCGCTGCACACGCACCGCAAGCGCGTGCACAAGCTGCTCGTGCCCATCAGGACACTGGTTCTACTATCATAGGACACAGTCTACCTTCCGCCACCACGCCTCGATCCACACGCACCGCAAGCGCGTGCACAAGCTGCTCGTGCCCATCAGGACACTGGTTCTACTATCATAGGACACAGTCTACCTTCCGCCACCACGCCTCGCTGCACACGCACCGCAAGCGCGTGCACACGCTGCTCGTGCCCATCAGGACACTGGTTCTACTATCATAGGACACAGTCTACCTTCCGCCACCACGCCTCGATCCACACGCACCGCAAGCGCGTGCACAAGCTGCTCGCGCCCATCAGGACACTGGTTCTACTATCATAGGACACAGTCTACCTTCCGCCACCACGCCTCGATCCACACGCACCGCAAGCGCGTGCACAAGCTGCTCGTGCCCATCAGGACACTGGTTCTACTATCATAGGACACAGTCTACCTTCCGCCACCACGCCTCGATCCACACGCACCGCAAGCGCGTGCACAAGCTGCTCGCGCCCATCAGGACACTGGTTCTACTATCATAGGACACAGTCTACCTTCCGCCACCACGCCTCGATCCACACGCACCGCAAGCGCGTGCACAAGCTGCTCGTGCCCATCAGGACACTGGTTCTACTATCATAGGACACAGTCTACCTTCCGCCACCACGCCTCGATCCACACGCACCGCAAGCGCGTGCACAAGCTGCTCGCGCCCATCAGGACACTGGTTCTACTATCATAGGACACAGTCTACCTTCCGCCACCACGCCTCGATCCACACGCACCGCAAGCGCGTGCACAAGCTGCTCGTGCCCATCAGGACACTGGTTCTACTATCATTTGACACAGTCTACCTTCCGCCACCACGCCTCGATCCACACGCACCGCAAGCGCGTGCACAAGCTGCTCGTGCCCATCAGGACACTGGTTCTACTATCATAGAACACAGTCTACCTTCCGCCACCACGCCTCGCTGCACACGCACCGCAAGCGCGTGCACAAGCTGCTTGTGCCCATCAGGACACTGGTTTTACTATCATAGGACACCGCCCAACACAATGCTTTTGTTCAGTTGAATCTGCACATCATAGTAATCTATGAAACTGTTTATTTTCTCTCTACTAAAATGCTATATTTAGTTCGTTAGTATTCGTTTTTTATGTAAAAGTTGGCATTTTTTTCTCCCTTCCGTTCGGTCTTCAATGAAGCCGTTGTATTTTTTATTTTAATAAATCAGAATTAAGTTGTATCTGTCGCCAAGTTTTGGCCAAAGTAAGGCTTGAATTATACAGAAAAGGCGTGGTAAAGACTTGTCGCTGGCGAGATCCCATCTTACCTACGTGAGCGCTTTAGTTATTTCGCTCGAAGTGTGTCTAACAGGTCATCTTAACATCATCATCATCCGAGCGTTGTTCCCGGTTGCATATCTCTCTCAGCCCGGGGTCCGCTTTCCTACTTTTACGTCTCCACTTCGCACGATCTTCGGCATCCCGTGTAGCGAGGCCATTTGCACGCATATCCGATACGCATCTTAACAACTTATTCTTAATGAGAAAGGATATCTACTGTTTACTCCATGCAAACGTAGACAATTGTTTTTACATATTATTATGTAAAAACATCGTATTATAACATATTTTCTCCCTAGATAAAGTCATTAGAGAAAATATGTTTATGCCATCAAACATATATCGTGTCCGTCAGCTTGGCCGGACCATGCAATAGATTTACACCAAACTACACTCATTATTTAGTAGCTATTTGGTACCTTTGTACATATATTTAGTACCTACATGGTTTTAAAAATATTAACGATACAAAGTGGCCGGCCATTCTGACGTCAGGTTGGCCGTTAAATGCTCCACGTTAAATATGGCAATATTTTGTAAATATTTTTTCAGTCCCGGGAAGCTCTAATAAAAAGTTGTTACAAAAACAAACATATTTATTAAATAGCGCCTGCTAAAAATGTATTATTTATACCAAAATAGGTACTAAATTATGAGCGTAGTTTGGTGTAAATCTATTGCTTAGACCGGCCAAGCTGACGGACACTCTAAAGCGTAGGACTTAGGCTAGGGAAGTCCGGTCCTAACCAATATTTAAAGGTCACTAGGTATATGGATATAATGCCGGGAAGTGAGCGCGCTAAAACAGCTCCGGTACCACACTGGGGTGTTGTGTGGGAGGTGGCTTCTCTACCGGCCTCAGCGAGGTTGTCGTAAGCTCCTTACCGAGGTGCGAGTGAGGAGCGCCTTTATTGCTCCGGTGCCTGTCTGTCTGAGTCACTGACCTCCATGGTACAAGTCGCTGGACAGGTCATAGCGCACTGAATTTTGTGCCTATTTGATCTGCGCCATGTTGCGCTGTTTACTATTGAAAGTAATGGTGGCCGTCTCCGGAACTATTAGGTCCATGGACGGTCACCATCACTTTCAATAGAAAACGCGCGACAACAGCACAACATGGCGCAAATCAAATCGGCACAAAGATCTAATGTCATTTTGTATGGTATAGCAATTCCAGCGTACTTGTATAGTTTCATTTCAGAGCACACGGGTGTTGTGTGGGAGGTAGCTTCTCTACCGGCCTCAGCGAGGTTGTCGTAAGCTCCTTACGGAGGTGCGAGTGAAGAGCGGCTTTATTGCTCCGGTGCCTGTCTGTCTGAGTCCATTGTAAATCTATTCCATGGTCCGGCCAAGCTGACGGACACCATCTCTCAATGTCTTCAAAAAGAGTGAAGGAACAGAAAAGCACCACGCCGCCTTATGTGTATAATTCAAGCCTAAAGAAAGTGGTTTTTCTAAGAAACGGCAGTTGTTTACACAGAAAAACCAATTTGATTTTTTAAATAGGTATTGTAAAATGAAAATAAAAATTGTTTAATAAATCTATTATTTATTTAATTGCTTTCTGTACATATGTAATCAATAACTTATTCAATTAAATACAGTCTTATTGATATGAGTAAAATAATATTGAAGTGTTTTTTATAACTTACGTGTATAAAAATATCCTAATATACCTAATTATATTATAATTGTGTGTGTGTGTGCATGGAAACGAGTATGTTTGTTATTCCTTCATGCAAAAACTACTAAACCGATTGCTATTTTTATGCCAATATTTCCCACGGGATCCGAATTTACGCGGGTGAAACCGTGGGGCGCAGCTAGTGTAGCTAAGTGTAGTGTAGCTTTTATAGGTATAAAAATAACTCCAAAATACTGAATGGACTAGTGGTGGGGTTCTGTGCATTTCTAGTAAAATGCCTGGAGCTATGAAATAAATATTATGATTTAGCAGTAAAATATTCATTATCGGTCAATTCTGTCGTATATTGGAAGGTTAACGCGACGCCCGCGCCGACGGGGTAAGTAGCGGGTTCGATGCTCGGCTCCAGAGGTTTCTCTTCTGCCATCTTCTTGGTGGACGCTGTGTATTTCTTAGCTTTTACGTTCATGTGGACCTGGAATTCATACATTACATTAGGAGGATCGTCTCCATTCTCTTTCTCCATACAAACGTAGTTTAAATTTTCCTCCCTGGATAAAGACATTAGAGCAAATATGTTTATGCCATAAAACTTATATCTGTCATGACAATGCATCTACCTTGTTATTTTTTTTTATTTTCTAATTAAAATAATAATAAAAAAAAAAATATGAAAAAAAAAAAAAGGTAGATGCATAGTCATGACAGATATAAGTTTTATGGCATAAACATATTTGCTCTAATGTCTTTATCCAGGGAGGAAAATTTAAACTACGTTTGTATGGAGAAAGAGAATGGAGACGATCCTCTTAAGACGACGATAGATGATAATTATCTGTCCTTTTCCGGTTGGATAAGATTGACCGGGATTGAAATGTATGAAAAAAAAAACAAAAGAAAAACGTGTGGCACTCGGGGACTGCCGCTATCAATCGCTACCGCGGTCAAGCTATTGCATAGCATTTTTTATCAACTTATGCAATTATAATTATTTATTTATTTTGTACCATGTTGCCATGGTTAACATTGCAACATGGTAAGGCGGAGTGGGAGGTGTTAGTTAGGTTTTTTTTTCGTTACGGAATTTTTTGATTCAATGGCCGCGCTCAAAGCCCGCGATAAAAGCTATGCAATAGCTTAAAAACCCGGCCAAGTGCGAAACTCGCACACGAAAGGTTCCGTACGACTATCGCAATTGGGGACGGAACCCTAAAATGATTTACAACAACTTTGATTCAAAGAAAATCTGAAACTTATAAGAAACTCTTTGGTCAGTGAAGGCAGACTAGTATATTTGACAGATAGAGCAGCCATTTTGAATACCATGACCAACTCGATTTGACTCTGGTTTTTTTTTTAGTATTTGTTGATGTAGCGGCTATTGAAATACATCTGTGAAAATTTCAACCTTCTAGCTATTATGGTTCATGAGATACAGCCTGGTGACAGACGGACGGACAGACAGCGAAGTCTCAGTAATAGGGTCCCGTTTTTACCCTTTGGGTACGGAACTCTAAAAAACGATGATTACTCGTCAAAATTACATTATTTCAACAAAGCACTAAGAAGAGTGCCCATGGGCAGGCCATATAGCTCGAAGGACAGATAACCGTTGGGGAGAAAAGTCCTCGAGTGGCTCGCACGATGCAATGCGAAGGAGTGTTGTGGCGACCACCTACTCGACATTGTAGCGGTCGCAGGGAGTCGGTGGATGGAGGTAGCTCGCGATCGCTATTTGTGGCGTCGTATAAATAAATATTGCACAACGTTACACACAGCGCAATCTAGCCCCAAACTAAGTACTATGGGATATACTACACACATCAACACCGTCTAGGGATATTCAGAATTTCTCAATTTACTCAAAAATTGTGTTCACTAACAAACAACATGTATATATTTTTGTAAAGCCTACTTATCAGACTATGATTTAGAATACAACAAAATATTGTTTTATGCTTAAATATTTTTTTATTAAAAAAAACGCAAAAAGTGAAATAATGTTAAATTTAAGATAAAATGTCTATCTAAGGAAAAAAATAAAGTAAAACGAAATTATTAGGTTTTTTTATTTGAAGTTAAAATTAGTAGTCAGTGAAACCACCCATGACGTTAATCACGGCCCTGCAACGGTTTTTCATGCTTTGAATTAGGTTGTCAATATCTTGCTGCGGAATATTGTCCCAGGTCCTGCTAAGATGCAAAAAAAGTTGCTCTTCAGTCGCAACATTTGGAGGCAAATTCCTCAAAGCCCTTCTTTGAAGCATATCCCACGCGTGCTCTATGGGGTTTAGGTCTGGTGACTGCGCGGGCCAGTCTAAGACCGACACGTCGTGCTCCTCTAGCCAGCTGGTCACCACTCGCGCAGTGTGCGGACGGGCGTTGTCGTGCATGAGCGTGAAAACTTGGCCCATTTGCAGTCGATGGGGATAGATTATTGGTGCTAGCACCTGATTACGGTATTTTTTGGCAGTCATAGTGTTTCTGATCCAAACGAGGTCTGTTCTTCCACCAATACGAATTCCCGCCCAAACCATAATTGTTCCGCCATGGTAGGATGGACCTCCTGAGGGTGTTGCAGACGGTTGTCACGACCAGAAGCTCGCCATACGCGTACTCTACGTGAATCAGGATGAAATCCGAATCGGGACTCATCGGTAAACAACACTACGACCACTCGATATCTTCCCAAGGCAAATGTTCTCTAGCCCACTGTAATCTTCGTCCACGATTTCCTCTGCGTAGTGCTAGAGTACGAAGCGGCCTGCGAGAATGAAGGTTAGCCTCGTGCAGTCTTCTCCTCACAGTTTGGTCACTGACAAGCACCTGGTGGTCTGACTGGAGCGTTTGAACCAACTGCATGGCCGTAACATTTGGTTGTCTTCTCGCGGCCACTTGCAAAAATCGGTCTTGTCTTTGGGTAGTTATCCGCTTTCCGCCTGGATGCCTTTCAGCCACTTCACCAGTAGCACGATAACGTGACCACAATCTTGATATCACGTTTTGTCTTGTTCCAATCTCCTCGGCAATACTCCGTTGAGTAGCCCCAGCTTGGAGCATTCCTACTGCCCTTAACATTTCGTTTCTTGTTAAATGACGCCGATGCATGATGCATACAGTTGTATTCAATTGTAATTAATCAAAAAAATATATTAAAACTTCAATTTGTTTAAACAAAATGCTTAAAACTGCGTTAAGTAAATTTAAACCTTCGAACTCGCTACAATAATTGCCGCGCTAATCTTATGTTTTTAATTAATTTTTTAAAATTCAAATTTGGAATCATACAATAAGGCCTACACAATAAGGTTCCATTAAAATATTTTTAAATCGGCCAGTATTTTTTAAGTTTAAGAACTTTATATAAAATATCCCTAGACGATGTTGATGTGTGTACATATTATACTTTTTTTTTGTAAATATTCAATTCAATTCAATTCAATTTATTTATTTGCTTAGAAAAAGGTACAATACGGTGTTATATATACATATGATACATAGAAAACACTGAATATCCCATGTCTTCGGACCGTGGTGAGTCCTAGGACATGTTGGTTTCCTCACGATGTTTTTCCTTCACCGTAAGAGCGATGTTATTATGTATGGGGGAGGCCTATGTTCAGTTCACATATTTACCTGTCTATTATGTTTGTAGAGGTTAGACTGCTGCGAGAAGCTGCTGTTGCAGTACTGACAGAAGAATGGCCGCTCGCCTGTGTGCATCCGGATGTGGGACTCTAGTTGGGACTTTGTCTACGACAATAGATAACATAATTATGTCATTATTAATGAAGTTGAAAAGTTACATAAAAGAATGACGTAAATATATTTATATGCCTTTCATAACACACTCACTCTCTCTCTCTCTCTCTCTCTCTCACACACACACACACGCATACACACACACACACACACACAGAGACAAGTAGCCAAGTATGTACTTTACATCATGAAATTTCGGAGATATTGCCATTTGAGTATCGAAATAAGTGATTTTAGTTACAAAATCTCATTAGACAGTTTGTTAAAAAAAAGTTTCATTTTTGATTAAAATTCTTTGTCAGGGTTTGCGGGAGATTGAATTCATCAACAAACACTGAGAAACATCAAGGTAACAACGACGCCAACAACAGTAAAAACACCAACAACAACCAAATCTGGAACATTCGACAAAGCAAAATCCGTGAACCTAACGTTACTATCCATTTTACCACTGGCGCAAGTACATCACTAGATGGCGCCAGTTGTTAAAATAAATCGCGCCTTTATTTTATTTGTATTTGTTGTTATAGCGGCTATAGCTAGACAGTTGAAATTTTCACAGAAGATGTATTTATGTAACCGCTATAACAACAAATACAAATAGAATAAAGGCGCGATTTATTTTTACAACTGGCGCCATCTAATGATGTACTTGCGGATTTTGCTTCGTCGAATGTTCCAGATTTGGTTGTTGTAGGTGTTTTTACTGTTGTTGGCGTCGTTGTTACCTTGATGTTTCTCAGTGTTTGTTGATGAATTCAATCTCCCGCAAACCCTGATAAAGAATTTTAATCAAAAATGAAACTTTTTTTAACAAACTGTCTATTGAGATTTTGTAACTAAAATTACCTATTTCGATACTCGAATGGCAATATCTCAGAAATTTCATGATCTAAAGTACATACTTGGCTACTGTTTTAGAATTCTCATAATGTGGGCTAGTTTTTAAAATGGTTGTACACATAGGTCCTGCACTTTATTTTTACACCACAGATGCTCAAAGTTGGCACATAAAAAAACATTAAACTAAAATTTAGGTTTAGGGACGTCTTGTACTTTATTACGCTCAACTAACGCAATAATTTACAAGCAATTTAGAAACACCATTATTAGGGAAGATATTAATAGAAAAAAGTTGGTGCTCTGACTTAAACTGTGGAAGTGATACCCATAAATGTGGGAAAAGGTAGAAATTTTCAGAAATTCACAAAAAATGGCCTAGAGCTAAAACGGCTTGGAATAGAAAACTGAAATTCAGGGGGTGGATCCACGCCTTGGTCCCGCATACGCACGTGCCGGGTTAACCATTCATTACGGAACACCCTGTATATAAAATTTCCATGTCACAGTGTTAGTTACCGTAATCCTCCGAAACGGCTTGACCGATTTTTATGAAATTTTGTATACGTATTCAGTAGGTCTGAGAATCGGCTACTAACTATAATTTATAGGGCAAAACAACGTTTGCCGGGTCAGCTAGTATTAGTATAGATAAATAAATAGTGTCAACAATACAGAGCGCTATCTCGCCCCGTGGTAAGCGTGTTATATATACTGACCGGGAACCCCTTCCCGCAGTGGTGGCAGATCTTGTCCCTGACGCGCGCGCGGTGCACGTTGCGCACGTGCTGCGCCAGCGCGCCGCGGTTCTTGGACACCTTGTGGCAGACGGCGCAGGCGGCGGGCGCGGCCCCCCCCACGTGCTGGTCCAGGATGTGGTCGCGCACCTTCGTCTTGTTGGAGAACCGCCGCCCGCAGTGCTCGCAGATGAACCTGCCACACACGACGATACGTTTTACGGGACCCTATTACTGAGACTTCGCTGTCTGTCCGTCCATCTGTCCGCCTGTCACCAGGCTGTATCTCATGAACCGTAATAGCTAGACGGTTGAAATTTTTACAGAAGATGTATTTGTGTTGCCGCTACAACAACAAATACTAAAAACGAAATAAAACAATTATTTAAAAGGGGCTCCTTTACAACAAACGTGTTTCAAAAACTACAAGGGAATTCTAGTGCGATGTGAGGTCGCTTCTGATTGGTCGAGTCAAATCGAGTTGGTCATGGAATTCAAAATGGCTGCCCTATCTGTCAAATATACCAGTCTGCCTTACCTACCAAAGAGTTTCTTAAAAGTTTCAGATTTTCTATGTGCCAAGGTTTTTTTTTTTTGAGTGATTCGGTCGTTTGATGGGAGTAAGAATCGAAGATAAATATTTCATATTTTCCTATAAAATTTAAAAATTGGTTGTTGTAAACCACTTTAGGGTTCCGTATCCAATTGTGATAGTGGTACGGAACCCTTCGTGCGCGAGTGTCGCACTTGCCCGGTTTTTTATTTATTCAATACACAAGAGATGTGACAGTAAATAGCAGATAACAATTATCTATCAAAGTGAGTTTAACGCTGTAAGAGTTTTCTCCCGACATGCCTCAATGGAAAGTATAGAAACTATGTCTATAAAGTGCTTTGTCCTGACTGACTGATCAACGTACAGCGTAAACCACTGAAAGCAACCGCGGGTCTCAGCTAGTTAATAAATAAATAAATATTGCACGACGTTACACACAGCGCAATCTAGCCCCAAACTAAGCACTAGGTACGTACTATGGGTACTAGACAACAGATATACTAAATATTTTAACTTTTTTTTGGTAAATACATAATATACATGGTGGTCCAACTAGTGACGTCAATAAACTTTTTTTAGATTCCTCACACCTGGGGGTATCCGAAAATACCCCCATGTATGTTCAGCGATTTTTTGTAGTTTAGGAGTTATGGCCTTTTTTCTCATTTTCTATTAAAATGCGACCACTGACACCTATTTGCTCATACTGACTGCAATAATTGAGATAATTGGCTGATTTCTTTTCAAATGTGGAGCTGATTAATTGGGCCATGTTTCCTGTTACAAAAAAAAAGCGTAACACCAACCAAACTGTTACAAATAAAAAAAGTATTTCATAAAGTGAGGGAGACAAAACGCTATAAACACTTTAAAGAACAATTAAAAGAAAAACTCGCCTATTTTTTTTTCCCAAACCGGGAGTTTCCCTTCAGGTTTAATTATGATGAGTGAGAGAATTTTCGACCAAAGAATTTTTAAATAAAATTTTTGTTATGATCCTCTAATGATAGACCAATAAAAATGATAGGGTAGATAGCTAATGAAGTAAGGAAGTTTGGAAAAAAATAATAGGCATTTTTTTCTTTTAATTGCTCTTTAAGTGTTTATAGCGTTTTGTCTACGCTCACTTTATGAAATACTTTTTTTATTTGTAACAGTTTGGTTGGTGTTACGCGTTTTTTTTTTGTAACAGGAAACATGGTCTAATTAATCAGCTCCACATTTGAAAAGAAATCAGCCAATTATCTCAATTATTGCAGTCAGTATGAGCAAATAGGTCTCAGTGGTCGCATTTTAGTAGAAAATGAGAAAAAAGGCCATAACTCCTAAACTACAAAAAATCGCTGAACATACATGGGGTATTTTCGGATACCCCCAGGTGTGAGGAATCTAAAAAACCTGTATAGAAAACACTCAGACCAGAAACAAGTATTTATTTATTTTTAAGCATAAATACTCGGCGAAAATCGAACCCACAACCTTCTGCATTACAGTCGGGCCTTCGCCACGGAGACTGTCTATGAGACGGCAGAGGCCGTTTACTCTATGGAATCATCACAAAAATCACACGTACACTAGAAATCGCACGCCGAAAAAAAGGTCTCGCTTGATACTAGAATAAAAAAGAGTCGACCCTCTTCCATTTTGCACTTTAGTTGTCGTCGTTTAGCTAAACAAGGATCAGAGCAAAAACTACCTTTACGTTTTATAGTAGCGTAGGAACATAGTATCATAGCATTTACTTACCTAAGTTGATCCTTGGACACGTGTTTGAGACTCGTATTCAAGTGTCGCTGATAATTACTTATCATCGTGAAGCTAACGTTGCAAAGCTCGCAGTACGCCACCGCTGTGTTCTTATTCTGAAATTATAGTTTACTCTGAAATGACAACAGTTTACTCTGAAATGAAAACAGTTTAATCTGAAATGACAACAGTTTAATCTGAAAGGACAACAGTTTACTCTGAAAGGACAACAGTTAATCTGAAATGACAATAGTTTTACTCTGAAATGCTAACAGTTTACTCTGAAATGCTAACAGTTTACTCTGAAATGCTAACAGTTTACTCTGAAATGATAACAGTTTTCTTTGAAATGCTAACAGTTTACTCTGAAATGATAAAACTTTACTCTGAAATGCTAACAGTTTACTCTGAAATGATAACAGTTTTCTTTGAAATGCTAACAGTTTACTCTGAAATGCTAACAGTTTACTCTGAAATGATAACAGTTTACTCTGAAATGCAAAACAGTTTCTTCTGAAATGCTAACGTTTATTCTGAAAGGACAACAGTTTATTCTGAAATAACAACAGTTTACTTTTAGGGAAACAGTTTACTCTGAGACTCTCTCAGTATAAAGTTTTTTTTTGTAATTACAATACATATTATACATAGGGAGACCAGAAACAAATAAATATTTTTAGCATCATTACATGGGACACCAAATAGCGTAATCTATCGTTTTCAATTCAATTGAATTTATTTATTTGCTTAGAAAAAGGTACAATACGGTGTTACAATGTATTACCTGAGTGTGATGCGATAACACATGCCTCGTGAGGCTGGTCTTCCACCTGAACACCTTGCTGCAGACGTGACACGGGAACTTGTTGTTCAGCTCGTGGACCGAGGTCTTGTGGTTCTTTAGTGCTGAGCGGTGGATGAAGGTCTTATCGCACAGCTTGCACTGCAGCCGGCCCTTGTGGGTGTCCAGGTGGTAGCGGTGGGAGTTTGGGGAGCTGTGGGAGGATTTAATATATGTTTATTTTTGTCACGCCCCTATTAATAGTAAGCATGTTTATTGATGCCTGTTTTTTTTTCAACAATTAGATAAAGATATCTGCTCAATAAAATGGAAGTCTACCGAATAAAAAGATCACTCTCTCTTTAAGAGGAGTATCGACGCCAACGACCTTGAAA
>OY292394.1:58377589-58542589 GCA_958496205.1 Idaea biselata | reverse complement strand
CGAACTCGCAAAGAAGGGTTTCGTAGCATTATTACAATTGGCTACAGAACCCTTAAATGAACACTTATCCAAGCGAATTCCATGAACGCAACGGTAGCATTTACTTTTACCACAGGCGCTAGTTTATCACTAAATGGCGCCAGTGGTGAAAACCGGCCAAGTGGAAGTGGGACTCCATACCATTATTTATACATAAAATTTAGCATTTATTTTTACGATTGAAACCACTAGATGCCTAGACACTAGCGCCAGTGGTAAAAATAAATCGCGCTTACGTTGCGCTTGACCGTAAAAAACACGTTTGTTATATGAGAGGCCTTTAATAGTTAATTTATTCTGCTTTTAGTATATTTGTTAGTATAGCGGCAACAGAATTACGCTTTCTGTAAAAATTTCACCTAGCTAGTCTAGCTATCACGATTCATGAGATACAGCCTAGTGACAGACAGCCAAACAGTTGGTTAGTTTCGCTGGGCCTTTTCCGCACTTAGCCTCACACACAATTGGCCCATTGTACGTGATTTCTTAGAGGGGTTAAGCACTAAGACGCCACGGGATCCTACTCCGGATTGGCGAATATCCCTTGCCTTCGGACTGTGGCGAGTCCTAGGACATGTCGGTTTCCTCACGATGTTTTCCTTCACCGATGTTATAAGCGAACATAACTTTTTCTTAAAGAAAAAGACATTGGTGGATTCGAACCCAAGACTCTCGGAATGAAAGTCGGGGTATCTACCACTATACCAACACCTCTCGACAGACAGACAGACAGCCAAGTCTCAGTAACAGAACCTCTATAACATCCGTGAATGTACCAACCTCAGAATGCTTACTCTCGACATGTTTGTCGTAAGCGTCCTTCCCACTAAACCCGAGGACGCACCCCTCACATTTGAACTCGGCTGCTGCGTACGTCTCCCGTTTCATGTCGTCCTCTCTCTCTAACATCATTTCTTCGTACGTCAGATGTATTATCGTGATTTTATCATCTAATTTGCTCTTTTTAGACTTCACTTTGTAATCTTCCTGTAGACAATATTACATTATACGATTTTAAACTTACATGGTAGTCTTCACTCCCAAATATTGTTTCCACGAAGCTCGATATTTCGCCAGTAATTTCAACTGGCTTGTTCTCGTGAAATTTAAATTACTGGCGAAATATCGAGCTCGGTTTAAACATCGTACATTAGAAACGCGATTTCCAATCCCACTGGAATTACTTACTAGCTGCGCCCCACGGTTTCATCCGCTTGAACTCGGCTGATCCGATTAAATCCCGATCGTGGGTCTATCAGGATAAAAAGTAACCTTTGTGTTAATCCAGATCTCCAGTTATCTGCATACCAAGTTTCATTGCAATCGGTTCAGTAGTCATTGAGTGAAGGAGCAACAATCATTATTAATTACACAAACATAACTAAAAAGTTACCAGTAAGGATTCCTTCTTTTTCCGCTTTTTTTTCTTCTTCTTCTTTCCCATTTCTTTTGCGTAAGAGAGAGGGAGATCGTCGAAGAAGAATCCATCGTTGCTGTCTTCATCCTTACACTGCTTTATCATTACTGAAAATTTTTATACAAGAAAATAGTTATTAAAAATGAATTGTTGGAAATATTCTTTTTTTAATTGACTTCAGACTTCAGTTTTCAAGAATTTTTCCTTTATTTTTTTTATTTCTAAGTGCTTGTGTCACCATACCTTCATTATCTGTCCACTCAATAGCTATCTCGTTCTTGACCGCCATTGAATCATCATTTAAATCTACTTCTTCGATAGGTGCCTTTGTTTCCGAACATTGGGAGTCCAGATCAGTCTGAAAATTATAATAGCAATCGAAACTATATCACAGGACAAATAATTTATATAATAAAAGATATTTGTGTTAATTACACCATTTATAACTCAAGAATGGCTGAACTGATTTGGCTGAAAATTGGTGGGAAGGTAGTTTAGAACCAGGAGCAGGATATAGGATACTTTTGATCCCGTAAATCACGCGGGATCGGGACTTACGCAGGTGAAACAGCGGAGCACAGCTAGTTAATAAATAAAATAAAGAAATTCTCTGAACATCACAGTGCCGTCTAGCCACACCCATGGTAAACTACCAAGCTTGTGTTACGGTGACTACACAATATCAACTTTGACTATAAATAACAAACCAACCTCATTATTATAAGTCTGTAATATTTTATAAGAAGATTTGACTTGATCCTTGAAGATCCTTGCTTTATTGAGTGTGACGCTGCAGTTTGGGCATATCTGGGGTGATTCTCCAGGAGGTTTTGCCATCTAAAAACAGGAGTATAAAACAGCAGGTTTTGAATGATGGACAAAATGTGCTTAAAACAAAGCATTGTAACGGAATCTGTATATTGGGAGTCAAGCTGTGGGATGCAGCTGGTACTAGATAAGTTGGGGTTGCTTTAGGCTCCTACAATTCCAGAGGAAGGGTGAGGGGAGGAAGAGGATACTGTCCCCGCCTGTATCACCCCCTTCACATAAGAAGACATAGTTTTATTCAATCGTGTTTTGAAGGTAGGTGACTATGCATCTCTCGAGGAGGGGAGTGGTATAAGGTGGTTTTCTCCACTACACCTCCTCGCGCCTTATGTGTGGGAGGGAATGGCACTAGAGGGTTCGGCTCCTCTCCCCACCTCCCCCCCAACCTCACCTTAATTACTGGACAATCCTACAATCCATGAAAGTGCCTTGGATTGTATGATTGTGCGCCAATAAGTTTCATAAAAGTATATATTAATTAAAATCGGTCCAGTAGTTTTGGAGATTACCCCCAATATACATACATACATACATGTTACCAACGTTACCTCTTTATAATATTAGTATAGATGATAGATTTTACTACAAACACTCACAGGGATTTCGTTCAGTGCATTCATATAGAATTCCAAGTCTTTTTCATTTTGTAGCTCAGTTAGATTATTGTCGATGCTTAGGCAGATGTGGCAGACAAGTTTATGTGATAAAGACGTCCTTACTTCCATTGTTAAATCAATTTTTCAAGAAAAAACTACACAATTGACGACTATTTTTGTTGGATTTATCTGTGAGAAAACGTAATTATTCTTACATTCCCAAATACTTTATAGGATCATACACAATAGTACACTAATAAACAAATGTACAGACAAATTTTTGCTGATTGTAAATAGCACTGTTCAGAGGCAGCAACCGGTCTATTAATTTCTGCAAATCCATCAAGCCTTCCTTTAATTAATTTACTTCTTATTACAGGACATAGAAAGCAAAACTTTCACCAAACGGAAAACGAAAGAAAATCAATATATCATGACTGAAAAGTAAATGCTGTTTACATTTTTAGATAAAAATTTGGTCAACACACTGAGTATTTATAATGTTTTAATTAATTTATCACTTTAATTAGGCTTAAAATCAATATAATTAATTAAAATAAAAACAAAACAAACAATTGCTTGCCATTTTTTTTTGACAAGTCGTAATTTGACAATTCTACAGATAAAAAATAGAACGAATGGAATAGTCTCGGCCAAAATTGCCTGGTTTACACGATGCCAATGAATAAGGACACAGTCCATCCATACAAAGTGGTCCAGTACTTGGCGTCGGAAACTACCATTTCCATTTAGCTATATAAAGTATAGCAACATTATGTAAAGCAGCCATTTTGTGGTGTCGTAGTTGGGTTGAATTTCTTCATCAATTTTCGTCAATTTTACATGGAAGTGTTACTTTTTGCCGTCGATTGCTATCAAAACAAAATAATAGTTTCTAAAAAGTTATTTTTGTGATGATAAATTAGAAAAAATGGAGCAAGACGTAGAAACTGGGTACAGGACTGTGTGCTCTACATGTCTTAGCAGTGACCGTGATTTATTTTCGCTAAATTCTATCCCGTCAATCTTACAAATATTTCGGTTACTAATGTATGATTTCGCGGGAGATCGCGTAAGTATTTAAAAGTTTTGTAACTTTATTATAACTTCAGTAAATCACTTGTAAATTGATCTAGGCATTACGCAAGGTATTTATTCTAAAAGTATCTACATTCCCTGTTTAAGTAATGATTTAATATAGGTAAATAATTAGGCGGTTTCACCCGATGTCCCGGTCCTTTGGACATGTCGTTAAGTAAATTTAATTAAAAGAAGCGCAGTTAGTCCCAAGGTTTACAAGACCAACATATCAAGTTTCATCAAAATCGGTTTATTATTTCCAGAGGTTACATCTAACAAACCCAAACACACTTAAATCCAGTGATCTGTTAAACAGTAACAAATATTTTCAATTCCCTACCTATATCCAAACTTTTTCTCATTATAAAATTAAGTGTAGAAGTTTAGATTTAGGAAGGCAAGGAAAATTGGATATGAAGGACACTGCAAACCTATAGTTTTGTCTGTGCACCAAGAGCTATAAAGTTTATTATAAACTTTAAAAAAGACCTAGGTATAACAAAACTTTAAAACCTTCCCAATTCACCTCACTCTTCTCATCATCTCTCTGTTTTTCGAAAGGCATGTTACGCCGTTGATCCCGGTTGTTATCTCTGATATCAGTGGTTAAGTCAAGCTAGAGGCCTTAGTGCGACCTGAAAACTCTAACACTAGGTGAGCCATACATACCACTACACGAAAAGAAGAAATGTTCCTTTATGCATCCCTCTCGGGGACCTGGGGTCCACTGAAACCTCAAAATATATAGAAGTCGGAGGTACCTATAAATATTTGTTTAGTACACATCTCACTCTAATCTCTATTATCTAACTTTGTAGCTGGATGTACTACCGCTGGTGTGCTGGGAATGTCTGGCCAACTTACGACGGGTGTTCAAATTCAAATGGCAAGTCCACAATGCACAGGAGCATCTTAGAGTCCTTACCGACTCACAGGAGGTAAATCTTTACATAAATAAATAAATATTGCACGACATTACACACAGCGCAATCTAGCCCCAAACTAAGCACTAGGTGCGTACTATGGGTACTAGACAACGGATATACTACATTTTATACTTTTTTTTTGTAAATACATACATATGATACATAGAAAACACTGAATACCCCCATGTCTTCAGACCGTGGTGAGTCCTAGGACATGTTGGTTTCCTCACGATGTTTTCCTTCACCGTAAGAGCGATGTTATTAGCGCACATCGCGCACAGCGGTGCGCGGTCGGCCTGGATTCGAACCCACGACTTTCAGAATGAAAGTCGGGGTATCTACCACTAGACCAACACCGCTCTCATAGAACATGTTTTTCTTCAGTTTTCACAATCATCCTCATCCAAGTGATTTTCCCAGTTTTATCACTCTCGATTTTCTCAATGCTGTTTCGAAATTGAACTCATTTTGCGATTTCAATCATATTGCTACTATTAATTTTAGCACTTTTCTGTTTCAAGGGCCGAACAGTTTTACCATGACCATAGTAGAAAAAAGTAATAGTATAAAACATAACTATAAAATAAACTAGCTGCGCCCCGCGGTTTCACCCGCGTAAGTCCCGATCCCGCGGGAATTACGGGATAAAAAGTAGCCTAAGTGTTATTCTAGGTGTCCAGCTATCTATATTCCAAGTTTCATTGCAATCGGTTCAGTAGTTTTTGCGTGAAAGAGTAACAAACATCCATACAAACTTTCACATTTATAATATTAGTAGGATAGGATATAATAAAACATAGCCTTGTTTCTTTTATTCCAGTCAGCAGACCACTCGTATCTCTCACAAACCTTATCAAGCCTCGTGATGGAAACCAAACTAGACTATGACAAGATATTCTTCGATTACACCAACACTGACAGCCACTTCATGGCTGTACATCATGACACGAGCGACCATCCTAATGATGACCAGTATGATTTACAAGCTGATAATGCCAGGGACAGTATTAAGTTGGACATCGAAGATAATATGTTGGAAGGTGACTTGCTTTAGATAAATATAATAAATAGTTTATTCATTATCATTCTGCTAACTAATCTAACTATATGCTGTACTTATATAATAAATGCGAAAATAACTAGAATCTGTTAAGTTTTCACACCTAAACCGCTGAACCGATTTTGATGAGGTTTCAATTTTTTTATAGATTGTAGTACTTTAAATTAACAAAATTTTATGTATAATTTCAGAAATAGTATTAGAGAACACGTCAGCTGACATGCTGTCTCACATCGTGGTGGACACTAACACTCTGGTCTCCACCGCGGTGTTCTCTCACGAGGTCAAACGAGAGAATGGCATGCCGCGGCTCACTATACAGTAAGTGTTAGATAGAGAACACGTCAGCTGACATGCTGTCTCACATCCACTGAGAAGAACCACTCTTGTACCTCCCCTTAAAAATGAAATAAATGTTGTACTTATGTTTAGTTTAGTTTCGCCGGCCTTTTCCGCACTTACCGTCATGATGGGGCCATTGTACGTGAATTTTATTCCCCCAAAACTTCACTCCAACCATCCTAGGTTCTCCCAGAAGGCGAGCAGTCCGCCCAGACTGCTGAAGGCTTCCGGAAAAGATTTTTCTATTTTTAGATACCGTAATTTTGTACTTAAAAAAGAGATATAAAAGATCTTTTTATTTCTGCCATAAAAAATATACAAATAATATATGTATAAGTAGAATATATTTTATTTATAATATTTCAGGCCCCTAACCGGAACAAACGTAGAGAATGTGATCACGCAGACTCCATTAGAAGAGATGCAGTGTAAAGAAGAGGGTGGGCCCAAACCTGGCTACATCACCGAGTACATGTCTGAAGACGAAATGTTGGCTAGTAGGTGAGATACATTCCGCGTTAATTGTAAGTTCCGCATTATTCCCTACGCCTTATGGCTTATCCGGTCCTTATTTGATTTCATACACGCTGCAAAAGGAAAGGTAAGTCGTTAGTATATACTAGAAATAAAAAAGGTCCTAATATGGCTCCTTGTGGAACCCCCAAAGTAACAGATGATCGACGGAATCGTTTACCGTTAATATCAACACAAGAATTCTATCGCTCAGGTAAGAAGAGAGAAGATCCAGTGTGCCATCCCCAATACCGTAGTGTCCGTAGTACCGTAGTGTAGCTTCATGATTAAAGTATCGTGTCGAACACAATCAAACGCCTTAGAGAGGACCCAGAATATTCCATATATACGTCATGCGACTCTTCCCCAGTATCAAATATGTTTTAAATTAATGCAATGGCCGGATCAGTAGTAGAGTGACTCTTACTAAAATCGAATTCGTTTATTATGTAAAATATTATTATCAGCATAGCTTAGCTGGTTCAACATAAATTATACAAAAAGTTTAATATGGGTAGTACTGATAAATGAGAGGTTTAAAATTAGAGGGTCTGATATGTAGGTTACATACCTAAACAGGATTTAAATAATGGAATTACTTTACTTAATTTCATAATAACAAGCTCACATGGAATCGTAGAATTTAACAATATAGGAACAGATTTACAATCTTTAATTTTACAACGAAAAAGGAACTATAAAATTGTTTAGGATTAAAAGCAAAATCTTAATATTGTTTTCAGGGAAAAGATGAAGAAGAACATCCAATACGCAAGCTCAGTATATAAGTGCGAGTTATGTATCATAGGTTTCTATGTACAACAGCAGGTGGAGAATCATTTTGAGGCTGCACATAGAGAGGTAGGTACGTTTTTATTTTAAATATAGTATATTATTTTACCATATTTATTTACCATTTCATTTTGCAGAGCTAATATTCTTGCCTTGTTCTAAAACATGGTGAAATATTGTTTTTAAATATGAATAGCAATAAAATAACGTTTCAGAAACCGAACCTTGTATCGTGTAAAGTGTGTTACACGTACATGGAGGAATGTAAACTCCGGAACCATGTGGACCAGCACCACCTCCGTTACCTGTGCAAGCTGTGTGCGCACCGCGAGTACAGCGCGCGGCTCATACAGCTGCATGTCGACTCGCACCGCGCCAGGCCTCTGCCGCGGGCAGCCATCAACATTGAGGGGACTAACAAGCGGGTCAGTCAGTCAGTCAGTACTGTAACAATAGAGTAGCTCGATGGTAGCTGCACCCACCGCGAGTACAGCGCGCGGCTCATACAGCTGCATGTCGACTCGCACCGCGCCAGGCCTCTGCCGCGGGCAGCCATCAACATTGAGGGGACTAACAAGCGGGTCAGTCAGTCAGTCAGTACTGTAACAATAGAGTAGCTCGATGGTAGCTGCACCCACCGCGAGTACAGCGCGCGGCTCATACAGCTGCATGTCGACTCGCACCGCGCCAGGCCTCTGCCGCGGGCAGCCATCGACATTGAGGGGACTAACAAGCGGGTCAGTCAGTCAGTCAGTACTGTAACAATAGAGTAGCTCGATGGTAGCTGCACCCACCGCGAGTACAGCGCGCGGCTCATACAGCTGCATGTCGACTCGCACCGCGCCAGGCCTCTGCCGCGGGCAGCCATCAACATTGAGGGGACTAACAAGCGGGTCAGTCAGTCAGTCAGTACTGTAACAATAGAGTAGCTCGATGGTAGCTGCACCCACCGCGAGTACAGCGCGCGGCTCATACAGCTGCATGTCGACTCGCACCGCGCCAGGCCTCTGCCGCGGGCAGCCATCAACATTGAGGGGACTAACAAGCGGGTCAGTCAGTCAGTCAGTACTGTAACAATAGAGTAGCTCGATGGTAGCTGCACCCACCGCGAGTACAGCGCGCGGCTCATACAGCTGCATGTCGACTCGCACCGCGCCAGGCCTCTGCCGCGGGCAGCCATCAACATTGAGGGGACTAACAAGCGGGTCAGTCAGTCAGTCAGTACTGTAACAATAGAGTAGCTCGATGGTAGCTGCACCCACCGCGAGTACAGCGCGCGGCTCATACAGCTGCATGTCGACTCGCACCGCGCCAGGCCTCTGCCGCGGGCAGCCATCAACATTGAGGGGACTAACAAGCGGGTCAGTCAGTCAGTCAGTACTGTAACAATAGAGTAGCTCGATGGTAGCTGCACCCACCGCGAGTACAGCGCGCGGCTCATACAGCTGCATGTCGACTCGCACCGCGCCAGGCCTCTGCCGCGGGCAGCCATCAACATTGAGGGGACTAACAAGCGGGTCAGTCAGTCAGTCAGTACTGTAACAATAGAGTAGCTCGATGGTAGCTGCACCCACCGCGAGTACAGCGCGCGGCTCATACAGCTGCATGTCGACTCGCACCGCGCCAGGCCTCTGCCGCGGGCAGCCATCAACATTGAGGGGACTAACAAGCGGGTCAGTCAGTCAGTCAGTACTGTAACAATAGAGTAGCTCGATGGTAGCTGCACCCACCGCGAGTACAGCGCGCGGCTCATACAGCTGCATGTCGACTCGCACCGCGCCAGGCCTCTGCCGCGGGCAGCCATCGACATTGAGGGGACTAACAAGCGGGTCAGTCAGTCAGTCAGTACTGTAACAATAGAGTAGCTCGATGGTAGCTGCACCCACCGCGAGTACAGCGCGCGGCTCATACAGCTGCATGTCGACTCGCACCGCGCCAGGCCTCTGCCGCGGGCAGCCATCAACATTGAGGGGACTAACAAGCGGGTCAGTCAGTCAGTCAGTACTGTAACAATAGAGTAGCTCGATGGTAGCTGCACCCACCGCGAGTACAGCGCGCGGCTCATACAGCTGCATGTCGACTCGCACCGCGCCAGGCCTCTGCCGCGGGCAGCCATCAACATTGAGGGGACTAACAAGCGGGTCAGTCAGTCAGTCAGTACTGTAACAATAGAGTAGCTCGATGGTAGCTGCACCCACCGCGAGTACAGCGCGCGGCTCATACAGCTGCATGTCGACTCGCACCGCGCCAGGCCTCTGCCGCGGGCAGCCATCAACATTGAGGGGACTAACAAGCGGGTCAGTCAGTCAGTCAGTACTGTAACAATAGAGTAGCTCGATGGTAGCTGCACCCACCGCGAGTACAGCGCGCGGCTCATACAGCTGCATGTCGACTCGCACCGCGCCAGGCCTCTGCCGCGGGCAGCCATCAACATTGAGGGGACTAACAAGCGGGTCAGTCAGTCAGTCAGTACTGTAACAATAGAGTAGCTCGATGGTAGCTGCACCCACCGCGAGTACAGCGCGCGGCTCATACAGCTGCATGTCGACTCGCACCGCGCCAGGCCTCTGCCGCGGGCAGCCATCAACATTGAGGGGACTAACAAGCGGGTCAGTCAGTCAGTCAGTACTGTAACAATAGAGTAGCTCGATGGTAGCTGCACCCACCGCGAGTACAGCGCGCGGCTCATACAGCTGCATGTCGACTCGCACCGCGCCAGGCCTCTGCCGCGGGCAGCCATCGACATTGAGGGGACTAACAAGCGGGTCAGTCAGTCAGTCAGTACTGTAACAATAGAGTAGCTCGATGGTAGCTGCACCCACCGCGAGTACAGCGCGCGGCTCATACAGCTGCATGTCGACTCGCACCGCGCCAGGCCTCTGCCGCGGGCAGCCATCGACATTGAGGGGACTAACAAGCGGGTCAGTCAGTCAGTCAGTACTGTAACAATAGAGTAGCTCGATGGTAGCTGCACCCACCGCGAGTACAGCGCGCGGCTCATACAGCTGCATGTCGACTCGCACCGCGCCAGGCCTCTGCCGCGGGCAGCCATCAACATTGAGGGGACTAACAAGCGGGTCAGTCAGTCAGTCAGTACTGTAACAATAGAGTAGCTCGATGGTAGCTGCACCCACCGCGAGTACAGCGCGCGGCTCATACAGCTGCATGTCGACTCGCACCGCGCCAGGCCTCTGCCGCGGGCAGCCATCGACATTGAGGGGACTAACAAGCGGGTCAGTCAGTCAGTCAGTACTGTAACAATAGAGTAGCTCGATGGTAGCTGCACCCACCGCGAGTACAGCGCGCGGCTCATACAGCTGCATGTCGACTCGCACCGCGCCAGGCCTCTGCCGCGGGCAGCCATCAACATTGAGGGGACTAACAAGCGGGTCAGTCAGTCAGTCATCTCTCGTACAATCGTGTGTGTAAGCAACGCCTGTCGCGGTCACTATTTCGATGGGTGACCGACAATGCGCAACGACATGATTTCTCACTATTTATTTAATAATTCAGTACACAAGAAACACAATAATAAAAGACATAATATAAATTAATACTAAGGTAAATCTAACCCTATATACAGAGTTCTCAGCCGATGGACCTCAGGTGAAAGGAAATAGCAATAAAGGAAGGTAATAAAGGGTACAGAGACAAAGGAGAAAAAAAAAAGTACAAATTTTACAAATCCCTACACAATCAAACTAAAATGCAATAAAATAAGGACCTAAACCTATACTTATACCTAAATAGTAAATATACAATACACATATATAAATGTAAATAAACACTCACTCCTCAGGTCCTTATTATTTTGTTGGGTTTTGTTTCAGGGTAGAAAAAAGAAAAAGTCAAAACAAACAGAAGAAAGTCCGCCAAAACCTGGCGATTTGAGAAAATTATTATCTAAAACTACTATAGAGGGATATAAGTGTTTAGAATGCGACATGTTTTTCAAGTAAGCCACTATTCTCTAGATTGTTTCTCTTGTGGCTGTACCGGTCTACGTATCGGATTGTCTAATGAACTTGTTTCATTATTTCAGAAATTCCCGCGCGCGGAAGACCCATTTCGATAGATTTCACAGAGAGGGTCTTCAGTGTGACCATTGTCAAAAGAGATTCGTTAATAAAACCACACTGGCGACACATTTAAGGTAAATACTCATTTTGTTTTTGACTAAATAAGTCAATAAAGTGATAAATATTGCAGGGCGTTGCACAATTTGCATATAGCGCCATCTATTCACTAGGTACGTACTATGATCCCCATAATACTCACTATATATGCTTATTTCATTTCATCTTATAATTACAACACAAAATATTCCAAAAACCGTATTGCAGCATTGAGTTATTATACACCGCCTTGCACGGTCAGTACTTAAAAGGGCCACTGCTTAAGTGTGGAATTTTGCACAGTGGGAGGTAACGTGTTGCGTGCGCTGCTTATCAATACTAACATCAAAAAGAGGTGAAGTTTGGATGTATCATTGCATTGTATCTCGATCCCAGATTACATGAAGGGCCGTTACCCAGAGAGGAGTGTCCGATCTGCCACAAGATGGTGCGCATCATCCAACTCAAGTACCACGTACAGCGGCATCAGAACCGCGAGCGCTACGAGTGTGCCGACTGCAGCAAGATATTCTCCCACCTCGCCACCTACCACGCGCATCTTAAGTACTCCAGAGCTCATGCCACTGAACAAGTCTTCAAGTAAGTTTGTATCCTCATCGTCATCCGAGCGATGTTCCCGGTTGCATCCCTCTCGAAAGCGATCTTCGGCTTCCCGCGTAGTGAGGCCATTTGCACGCATATCCGATCTTACAACGTCAAGCCAGCACTTCTTGGGTCTTCCCAATCTGCCGCGGCCGGGCGGAGGCGCCATAGCAAGACACTTGTTTCCCACGTAACTGGTCGGTTTCCGTAGAACGTGGCCGTACCACCGTAAGCGGCATTCTTGCAGTTTGTCTGCAATGTCTCGGACATGAAGGCTGCCCCTGATGCGGGAGTTTCTGACGCGGTTTTTTCGCGTCACTCCACACATCCAACGCAGCATCTTCATCTCCGTGACACGCAGCTCCTGCTTATGTCGCTCAAGCAATGGCCACGCCTCACTACCATACAAAAGGACAGGTCTAATGATGACTCTGCTATCAGAGGTTGTGCGTTGATCAGGACAAAGATTTTTGTATTTATGGATATAATCTGTACCAGGTTTCCATGCCCGATGTGCCACAAAGGGTACCCGACTAAAGAAGCGATGCAGGACCATTTCAACTACCAACATTTGGGGAAAACCGCGCACAAGTGCCCTATATGTGATAAGGTAAGCGAACAGCCGAGGTAGCTGTGTTGTTCTGTGGGCTCTTACCACGGAAGGGTACGTCTCATTTGACCTGGTTTGGATTCCCAGTACTCGCGGGTTCGAAACTCGCCGAGTACAAGTTTTTGGAAGCTTTTAAACTAATATGGTTGTACTAACAACAAATATTAATTAATAACGGAGTATTTACTATACTTTTATTTACAGAAACATAAAGAAAAATACATCTTCAAAAATGAAATTAAGGTCTAAATCTCTTCTTATTTTCGACTGAGACACCTTTGTCTCACCGACAACGCCGGTAGACTAAATGGTCAAGTTGTTTCTCCCGAATTGAAAAAAGATGCGTGGTTCGAATCCCGCCCAGTGTCAGTCATATTTTATGTTTTTGTAGATATATTTTTTATTTTAATACTGTTTGTTCCTTCAGCCGATAGCGTCCAAGTCGAACGTTGAGAAACACATCGCGCGCGTGCATCGGGAGAAGAAAGAGAAGCCGAGGAACCATGTCTGTCAGATCTGCGGGAAGCCTTTCACGGTAACTATACCAATACCTACTTGTTCTCCATACCCATCTATATTTATGGATAATATTCATTACACGTCAGTTCCAGTATAAATAACAATAAAATATTAAAACACATACCCCCTTCCCTTACTTTTAAACTAAGATTAACTGTATGTAACGTTTGTCCTTTACTGTGGCTACTTTTTTATTTTACTTATAACATGTTGTTGTCAGGACAAGAAGTCTCTGAGCCAACACGAGGCGATCCACTCGTCGGCGCGACCTCTCACCTGCGACATTTGCAACCTCACCTTCAAGCAGAAGGCGTCGCTCTACACGCACCGCAAGCGAGTGCACAAGGTCTTCCCCGCCAAGAAGCAGGTGCATTACATCGACGAACCGTTGGCCTAGCCACAACCACAGTGCCCCTAGTACTTGCAACCTCACCTTCAAGCAGAAGGCGTCGCTCTACACGCACCGCAAGCGAGTGCACAAGGTCTTCCCCGCCAAGAAGCAGGTGCATTACATCGACGAACCGTTGGCCTAGCCACAACCACAGTGCCCCTAGTACTTGCAACCTCACCTTCAAGCAGAAGGCGTCGCTCTACACGCACCGCAAGCGAGTGCACAAGGTCTTCCCCGCCAAGAAGCAGGTGCATTACATCGACGAACCGTTGGCCTAGCCACAACCACAGTGCCCCTAGTACTTGCAACCTCACCTTCAAGCAGAAGGCGTCGCTCTACACGCACCGCAAGCGAGTGCACAAGGTCTTCCCCGCCAAGAAGCAGGTGCATTACATCGACGAACCGTTGGCCTAGCCACAACCACAGTGCCCCTAGTACTTGCAACCTCACCTTCAAGCAGAAGGCGTCGCTCTACACGCACCGCAAGCGAGTGCACAAGGTCTTCCCCGCCAAGAAGCAGGTGCATTACATCGACGAACCGTTGGCCTAGCCACAACCACAGTGCCCCTAGTACTTGCAACCTCACCTTCAAGCAGAAGATTTATTCTAAAATAACAAATTTTTAATTAGTATCCGAGAAAAACTAGGAAAGCGTACCCCAAGTTTCCGAGAGTGATGCGACCGGGAACATCGCTCGGGTGATGATGATAGGACCCGATTCCGCACACAAACGCACGCGGCCGGACCTAGCTATAGTAATAAAGCTCTAAATACACGATGACACTTACGCTTACTAAAACAGGCCACAACGACAGCACACATGCACGAATTTCTTTAAATGTGTGCTAAAGATTGTGTATTATGGATGAGCTTCTGTCGTAAATAAGATACCTGCTTTGTTACATCTATGCATGTATATTAAAATAAAGATCTAAGTAACGATAATATTTTAGCGCTCTCAATAAAATGTTTTAATAGGTTTATTCTTAAATTAATCTTTATATAAGTATTGTAAAAAGAATATTATTAGGTATTGTAGGATGGATCTTACTTTATAAATGATTTTATTATGTTGTTTACTTAAAGAGAATATTATAATATAAGTATTTTACTATACAGCAATAAAAGAATTTGAATTGTATTTGTTGTTTTATCTATCTACATTATTTATTTCATTTCTCTGATCTACATTGGAAAATCGCAATCCGCTAAGCTTTTTAAGCTCAAAATACACGATGACGCTGACACTTGCAAAATAATAACAGCACGTGTAAAGATATTCTTGCATGAGTGTCTGTGTCGTCGTGTATTTTGAGCTTAACCAGACCTCACGATCTTGGTTGGTTGGTAGATTTAGTTTTTTCCAAACTGGTATTCTCATTTCTTTCATTCATTCTTCTTCAAAAATGTAATGAAAAGTCAACTTCAAAATCGTTGGCGGGAAGGCGATTGTGAGATGTGTTGCTGAATTTTAATTTTCGTTAAACATAATTATCCCGTGCGTGTAAATTGTTTAATTTCGAGGGCATATTAATTAATTTAGTTTTATGAAAATATTTATAATTAGAACATTTTCATTGCATTCCACTTGTGCCTACACAACGCACAAGTGCAAGTAAAATAGTTGACATTGGCTACTTTACATGGGATTTCCTCTTTGCCATCTCCTTTCATTCTTGTTGACATTTAAATGAATGAATCATGAATGACGTCATATTATCATTCATTCACTTCAGTTCAAAAGTTTTTGCATGTCGTCCTTTTGTTGTTTATTTTGATTAACTTTAGTTCTCTCTTTTATATTTGACGGCGCCGCCGATGTAAAGCATCAGGTTGATGGACTGTCACAGTCATCAGTCAACCTAGCGAAGCGTCATCGACGATGGTTGTTCGGGGCTGCCATCTTGTCATATTCTGTGATGGAGACGGAGACCGTGCACCACGCACTTGACGAATCGCTTTGTATTTCCGCCATCACGTCTTTCCTAACATAATTGAGTTGATTCCTACTTAGTAACCATTATAAATTAAGCGATGTAATAGTTATTTTGTGAATATAGACAGCAATTGTTAATAAAACTACGATGATTGTAAATGGACACCATTATTTTATATCCCGCGCCCATCTACCTACTTAGTTCTACCGTATGAGTTCTGATGAAGGCCATCCAAGGCCATCCTGGCTCTTCATCAGAAGTGGGATCGAATCCAGCCCAATACGTGGGCCAAACAACCAAACTGGATGCTGAAAAACTAATGTCAAAAACGTCGAGAAGATTCCGGATTTAAGTTTCAAGAAAATTCGTCAAGATCATCACGCGCGTTGGAGAACGTGACCTCTGTGACCTGCTACATGTATGGATAAAAAGGGAATGTGTCAACTAACTGCCCCGAGAGGAGAAACGGTGGTAAAGCTACAGTCAAGGACGTACATCATTGTTAGCACCGCCCTTCCACAGGCACTTTTGAAACATATTCCGGTGAGTCTGCCCCGTTTTATTTGATAGTGGATCGTCCGTCATGTGTCCTAGTGAAAGAGAGCTATCCTAACAAACTCCCGGGTATAACGTACCTACAATACACAAAGCAAATTTAGAGCAAAGAGCAATACAGACGTTTCTTGGCAATCATGTGTAGTCGCTAGACGAAATATGTCGTCCAAGCTACACCTTGAGGGTTCGCTTGTCTCTTTAGACGGAATGTGTCGTCCAAGCTAGACCTAGAGGGTTGGCTTGTCTCTGTTGACGAAATGTGTCCAAGCCACAGCTGGAAGGTTCGCTTGTTTAAGTAATTGGTACTGATTTTGCGCTGATAAAGATGAAGATGTTAAAGGTAGTCAGGATGAACGAGCGGATTGTACATTGATCATAGATTGCTGTTTCAGATAAATCGCCCGAGGACGGTCGAAAGTCAGTCCGGCCGTGACGGCGCCGCCGATGTAAAGCATCAGGTTGATGGACTGTCACAGTCATCAGTCAACCTAGCGAAGCGTCATCGACGATGGTTGTTCGGGGCTGCCATCTTGTCATATTCTGTGATGGAGACGGAGACCGTGCACCACGCACTTGACGAATCGCTTTGTATTTCCGCCATCACGTCTTTCCTAACATAATTGAGTTGATTCCTACTTAGTAACCATTATAAATTAAGCGATGTAATAGTTATTTTGTGAATATAGACAGCAATTGTTAATAAAACTACGATGATTGTAAATGGACACCATTATTTTATATCCCGCGCCCATCTACCTACTTAGTTCTACCGTATGAGTTCTGATGAAGGCCATCCAAGGCCATCCTGGCTCTTCATATTCATTTATTTTGTCAGTTCTCTTTCCAATTGATGTTTGTTTTGAGAAATTTCCTTACTAAAGTTTTGTGTTGGTAGCGTTAAGAATTATACTGTTAACGGCAAGTTAACAAGACAGTATTCAGTGCAAACTTGTGTTATTTTGTCATCATCAGTCATCCATCATCATCACACAATGTCAATGGTCACAGCCTAATTATTATTTGTGAAATGCACCTGTAGCAGAAACAGATTAGGTAAGTTTCCTTTGCAAATCTATTGTCCTACCTCACAGTTGCAAATTAAAGGTATGTTTTGTAATCTTATAATAAAGGGCTACCAAATAGAAAGTATAATCAAAATAGCATCAGACAGGTACCTTATATTTTCTAAGCCACAGATGAGCGTTTGAATACTCATCTGATTGTAAGTAACAATATTCTGTAAGATGTAGCATGCTCATTTGGAAGATAGGAAGAGTCCTGTTGGCCGACAACAAGTATCAAACTCAAAGATGATTTTAACATCATCATTGAGTTTGCAGTAGTGTTATCGCAGTGGCTATTTACAACTGTCTTCCTTCTGATGACATATCTACTAAGGTTGAGATTAATGTGTGTTGCCTAAATAGGCACTGTCTCAGCACCTGCTAAGTAAAAAAAAAACAACATTGAACCAGCGCTAGTGTCCTGCACATAACTTGAAATTGTTTAACTTAAAAAAAAAAAAAAAATTGCATCAGCAAAAGAAGGAGCAAACCCAATTTTTGTAAGAAACAAAAGTTGGGTTTGCTTTATAAATTCCCAGCTCCGAATTTTGGGTGAAGGATGTTGAAATTGTTTATAAAAACCTCTGCAATATTTACTTATGCAAGTTTCTCTAACTTGTAGGTAGAGGGACAGTACAAAATGGAGGTAGTCAACAACCAACAGAAAACAGATTTACTCAACAATGATATATCATCAACTTCTAACGATGAACAGGAGCGCACCTTGAACAAAATAAATAAAATGTATCAATCTTATGATAATTCGTCAGACACTGAAATAAGGTAAGCAATCTTCTCGAGGTTCTATTTTTATTAAATTGGGACCCTGAGAGAATCCCCAAAAAGCCTATAACATATTTAATTTAGTAAAATTTGAACCACATAATTGACTTAAAAAAATGTCCATCAGAGTCAGAAAGGTATCAGAGGTCTCGTACAACCAGGGTGTGGGTGAAAAATCACAACATGCTGAACAATAACAAATGCTAAATTTCAGAGAAAGGCGTCTGCAATCTAGATCACACTTCAAAAGCATGGGCAACCTGAACGAGTACAGAAACAATAATCTACCAAACAGCATAAGCAATGTGGATGTCACCGTACACAGCAATGACATCAAGAAATATGACGCGTTACAAATACCTATAGTTGGCTACGAAGTCATGGAGGAGCGAGCCAGATTCACAATATACAAATTAAAGGTATGCACACACAATCTAACCCTGAGCATAGCAACTAGGCTTTTACTATGGGTACGAGACAACGGATATACTACATAATATATCCCACTAAAAATACTCCACCAGTGAAGATTATGCCAATTTTCAAAACACAAATTGAAGTTTTCCCCACTATCCTTGATAATCCTGGTTGGTGAAGTACTACCAGTTTGTGTGTGTGTTAGTTTACCACACTGAGGAAATACTGTTTTTGATAAAAACCTTGCAAAATTCCCTGACACAGCGATCAACCATTGCGTTCATCGCGCAGTAGACGAGTAACTGTAAAAACAATTATTAACTGAAAATTATTATTATATGAAAAGGCTTTACAACTTTTCATCGTTTGTATTTACAAATAATTGGGCCCAATACAAATTGACTATGAGAACTATACGAGCCAAGCCGAAATTAAGAAAAACCCTTTTGTTTTTTTTTTATAAACAAAAGAATAGTTTCTTGCTTTATTTTACGTAAAAGATAGAAATAGAAATATAGCTGAAATAACTGATAAAAATAGAAATAGGAATAAAATACAGACATCAGGAGAAAGTAAAAAGAATAGTAGAATACTTTTAGAATGTCTGTTTGCTGTTCTTATCTTGTTCGTAGGTTCGTTTGACCAAAAAAAGTAAAAGTTCCATTCCCGATTGTGTGTATGTATTTTATTTACAACAGGAAAGTATATAAAATGTTGTATAACCGTTGTCTAGTAACCATAGTACAAGCCTAGCGCAACGTCCTTTAATATTTATTTATTACAATATATGTGTTTTAAATAACATTCAATAAATTATTGTTGTATTGATTCAAGGTGGAAGATGACAAACGGGACCAATCCTGGCTCGTCTTCCGTCGCTACACAGATTTTGTCCGACTCTACTCGAGAATAAAGAATGAAGACCCAAATATCTTGGTCCCATTACCGAGCAAACGTTGGTTCCGAGATAACTTTGAGCCAGCCTTCTTGGAAGAACGGGTTCGAGGCCTGCAGATGTTCGTCAATTCTATTATCAGTAAGCTACCTAACCACCCCGTCGTGAGAGAGTTCTTCTGTCTCGATGAGCCTCCGCAAGTCCTAAGCTATCAGCCTGAAGTGCAGGCTGTGTACGGGGCGTTGGAAGACTCGATAAGTACTTTGAAAATTCAGTTAAAACAAAAAGATATGACTATATTGCATCTTCAGAAACGGTTGTCGCAATTGGAAAGGGAAAAGATGGACTGTCCAAATTGCAGTTTAAATCGGAATGGAGATAATTCCGTGTTGTGATTAATGTACTAACGGGGTGATTCCTGTATAACGATTTCCCTTAATTTCATTTCAATATCATTACAATTGACAATCAAATAGGTACAAAAGTAGGTGTTGCATAGAAATATTAATATTTTTAGTAATATTAAACTTATTAACCTACATTTTTATTTCGTATGTTTTTACTGCATTTACTGTTTGTAAATGCATATGTTACAAACTAATTGATAAGTAGAAAAGAAAGTTTATTAATAACGAATCAACTAACAGTACATAATTAAATTTACATTAAATACAAATTAAATGAATAAGAAAATGCATTAAGCATCTAAAGAACATCTAGTCAAAAAACCTATGCTAAAAGTAAAACTTTAACTTCCTACTGATCTGCAAAAAACTTAAAACTTAAAAATCTATGAAAAACTGTAATCTCCAATATAATACCTAATAGTTACTTGACGAACGTCAAATTTGTAATCGAAGATTAACATGATATTTTGGACACTTTTTTGGACACACAAGGTTGACTGCAAAGATATTGATATGAAATTGTTTACAATTTTAATACAATCTACGGGAATTGCCCATCTGCATGACAATAAGGTTAAATATTATAAAAATTAATAAGTACAAAAAAACAAAGACTTAAAGACTTATTTAAACAGGTGCTGTTTTTTAAACCCACGTTAGTATATTGAACAAAACAGAAAATGGTATAAAAATAATCGCTGTTATTGTATGGGGCTTAAATTATTATTTTATTCTGTTTTCACCCGACTGTAAAAGGAGGGTTAAGTATTAGTATTTGTTGTTATAGCAGCAACAGAAATGTCATCTGAAAATTTCAACTGTCTAGCTATCACGGTTAATTAATGAGATATAGCGGTATTGGGGACAGACGGACAGTAGTCTTATAGAAAGGTCCCGTTTTTACATTTTGAGTAGGTCGACCGAAAATGTGTAAATTCGTTGCGGTATCTACTCTTAGAAAATGTACTAAAATCGATATTGCAAAAACGCATGCGATATTACCGCACGGTCAAAACGCAACTGTGTGTATCGGGACGCAATACCAGACCTGTATGGAGGAGCTGTTAAGGCTCTCCCACATAAGTGCGTTTTACCGGTCAATAATATAGCGTGCGTTTTTGCGCTAAGCTTCCTAAGCGCTTGCTTGGGACGCATTGTCACAGCAGTGTGTAACTTCGCAGCTGTCGTAATACAAAATGTACTAAAACAGTTATCGCAATATCGCATGCGATGTTGCTAGCCGATAATAGCGCAGCTATGTGCGAGCTTTTATTCTTAAGTTTATTAATTAATATATAGGTGATAAGTAAGATTTTAATATAAGTATATTCGTATTAGTGAAAAGTTTGCATTTATATATAATTTAATTTTAAAATTATCCATTGTACAATCAATTATTTTAAAAACAAAATTAGATATTTGAATATTGTTATTAAGGTTGTGAATAGCTACTCACAATATGCATTTATAACGATTTTACATCGGCGAAATGTTAATAGAAATAAGTTTTTTTATTTGTCTAACAAATATAACTTGCCAACATCATTTGTTTGTCTGACAAGTTATTTGTTGATTAATGTCGTTTATTTGTTTGACAGATAAATTGATTATCAACAAAAACAGGTAATTTTCCTAATTTAATTGGCTGACAAATAACTTTTTGATAAAAAAGTATCGGTAGTTTGTTTGTCTGACGAGTTATTTGTTTGACAAATAAGTTGTTACGAAAATTATCTTTAGTATAACGGTTATTTAACCTTAGTGCCTCTCTGACTCTGTATAGTTTTCACTATTATGTTATGTATGTATGTTGAAACATTCCACCCACATGTTAGGATATTCAAATGAATGAGTTTCACCGAATGTCTACACAGTTGGTTAATTTTATCAAAATGGACCATACTCACAATGCAATATACCTACCCAATACCTATCCATGTGTATTTTCAGCAGACTTAATGTTTAAAGTCGCTGGCGCTTTTTAAAGCATCCGAATTAAATATAAAAGGCAAAATAGGTATTAATATTATATTTTAATTTATAAGTAGGTACCTACTTTTATGTTCAGTTTGTTTTATTTTATAAAAATGTGTTTTGTAATATAATGTGGATAATTAAAATGTACAAAAGCAATAAATTCGTGCCTTATTGGAAATATTTCTTTTATTTAAGGGTCCTACCTACTCTCCTCATAAATTTATTTTGCAAAATGACCAAAAATTGCTGAACTGATAATAATAAGAATATTGATAACCATTTTTACACTGACTGCTATAAACACAAACAGCAGCCAAGGTGCTGTATAATAGGGGCATAGCAGCTCTGTTCTAATCTCCTTGCAAAAATATTATTCATAGGTCGATTTAAGTTCGTAGAGGTATTAGTGCGCAATCTGCTCTGCTGTAGGTAAAAATGGCGGATGCGCAGAAGTCGATTTTTTACAGAAGTCACACGTAAAATGTACCTACTAAGCAAACTTACCTCTTCCACGTCAGTAGTTTAGTTTGCCGGGACCTGTAGCAATTTGTGTAAAACTGTGCGAAATATTTAGTGGAACGCACCCTAAAACTTGATTGTAAATGGCGCTTTTACAACAAATGACATTTTCACGAGGTTTGGAAATAACGTTAAAGTTTCAGTCAAGTCTAAGTTAAAGTCCATAGTTTGCACTGTTATTTATTTTCAATATACTTGTACACTTTCACGAAACTAAATTGATTTACACGCATTTTAATAATTTCCACAACGCGTTCCCTCCAAAACTTTTTTTTTTATATTTCGGTCTGAGACCGATATCGCCAATGGGGTGCCACGCGCAAAGCTGTTTGCAGAGGCGCTGGCATCGGATGATCTTTTTTTTTTTTCGATGATGGTCCTCCACCAATGGAAACGCCGAGTTTTTTTTATTCTTTCGGTCTCAGACCGATATGGCCAAGAAGACCGTTCAAAATGGACCAGCTTTGTTCCACAGATATCATATTCGACACTTCAAACAATTTGTTGTAACAAATTGTTTCAATCGCAAGTTATGAAATATGGATTATTCGATTGATTAAGTAAACTTAAAGCCATGGTGTTAGTATTTTCGTCCTATTCTTAATAAGTGAAAAGATATTTGAGTGTTAAAGTTTCACATTTGGGAGTTTTCACACAAAACACCACCAGATGTCGTTACTTGTCTCGAATGTCCATAAATCTGAATTTGTAAAACCAATAAATGACTACAGAATTCCACGTATCGGTCCAGAATTTATAAAGAAAAGAATTATTTTTAACTAATAAGATTTATTGACTGAAAGATGACTTGATTAACTGCCATATTGGTATACCAATTCAGATTTATGGATATTCAAGACAAATAACGACATCTAGTGGTGTTTTGTGTGAAACTCCCAAATGTGAAACTTTAACACCCAATATCTTTTAACTTAGTAAGAATAGATCGAAAATACTAAACCATGGCTTTAGCTCGCATAAATCAATTGAATAATCCATGTCTCGTAATTTGCGATGGCACATAAAATAAAATTAAGGTACCTCTAACCCCCAGGTAAAATTCCTATGGAAAAACGCCGATCTTCTTAAGCGCCGAGAGTTGTAAAAAACATCTGACGTTTGACAAACGTTTGACAGTAAAGATCATCCGACTACCGACCTCTGCCGGGATAAAAAGTTAGTGTTCTTCCTCATTTGGAATAAACAGGGTCAAGTTCTTGGAAAATAATTTCAAGTCTCCTCTTGACTTTCGGCGGGAAAGCGGAGACAACATGTCGTGCTCCAATTTTATTTTCGTTAAACTATGTTCTAAACTCGGTTAAATTGTGTAATTTTGGTGGAATTTTATTCAATTTAGTCCCGTGAATGTGCACAAGTGTAGTGAAAACAAAATTGAGTGTTAAACATGAACTTTCCGTCGTTCGCGCCGAAGATCATTGAAGGTTATAGTAAAGTTGCCACCGCTCTACCATAGCCCCTGACTTGAAACTAGAGGCCCGATCGGGCTAATTTCATGCAAAATACTTGATACTGGCAAGATGTACAAGATGTACGACGCCAAAACTAAAATAAGAGGAGACATCTTGTGATACTACTGGCAAGATGTACAAGTATTTTGCATAAAATTAGCCCGATCGGGTTCATAGTTTCAAGTCAGGAGCTATGGCAACTTTACCATAACCTTCAAGGGGCTTTGGAGGGAACGTAGGAAAGTCCACGTAAAACACTTAATTTTGTTTTTACTATACTTATGCACATTCACGGAACTAAATTGAATAAGATTCCACCAAAAATTACACAATTTAACCGGGCTTACAACATAGTTTCACGAAAATAAACTTGGAGCACGACATGTTGTCTCTGCGTTCCCGCCAAAAAACCTGCGTAACTTGTCTCTGGTCTCTCCCCACAACACAACCTTCCCCCCGCCCGCCCGCGCCCATTCTTAATAGTCTATGGTCGTGGTGTCATGTTTAGCTTCGTGTTGACATATTTTGTAATTTGCTGAAGTACAAAGTTTTTTTCCCCATAATCGTTTAATTTTCTGTTTTATTTTGTTTTTCCTATGCCCAATACAAGCGATGGATGTCCTATATCAAGTGAATTATCTAAGAGTCCAGTCAGAAGGCAGTCAAAGGAGGATATCACTGAGGGAGATGTTTCGGCGGTTGGAGAATTCCGTGGTTTTGTAAGAATACCTTGTGTTATATTGAAACGTACAGATATAACACCATATTTAAACGGCAAGCGGAAGCATAATAATGGCTTAAAACTTCCCTTTCATAAGTACGGGCCTCACTCTAATAGACTATCTCACAAATGTGTTGTAAAAGTGAAAAAAGATGATCTAGAAAAGTTGAAAAATTCATTCCGTTTGCGAAGGGTCAGTAGTGACAGTGGTTCTGAAACTTCGGCCTCAGATATGACACTCCAATGCAATATTTGTTTGAAACACTATAAAAGCGAGAAGAAACTGCAAAACCATCAACAAAACAAACATATAATCTACAAAAATACAAAGCCACAAAAACGAGTGTCGTTTTCGGACCACGTTATCGTCCACGTAGTGAAGGAATATCACAAATGTCGTAAATGTCCGAAGATATTTGAAGATTTTCAATCTTTGAAAGTTCATACAAGAAAAAATCATCGTAAAAGAAAATGTTATATCTGCAATTATTGTGACAAACAATTCATTGATCGAATGTTTTTCAAAGTACATGTAAGATTACATTGTGATGTGTGCGGAGAACTAATGCCGAATCGAACAAAATACATTGATCATCGAAAATATGTTTGCAAAATTTTCAAAATACATAAATGTAAGACATGTGAGATGACTTTTTTTAAAGTAATGGACTTGAAAGATCATAGCTACGATCACACGGAGGTATGTGCTGTCTGCGATATTTGTAAAGAACAATGCAACAGTAAATGCGGGGTTGCTCACCATATCGCCTATCTTCATTCTAAACGACGTCCCACCTCATTATATGAAACTCATAAAGTTGGCAACGAACGATTGTACATTTGCAATTTCTGCGATGAAAGCTCTGTTGAGAAAGACAGTATTGAGAAACACACAGACCAACTTCCGGACTTGACAAATCGGGCAATGACAGGTTATAAAGACTATTACTTCTGCGATCAATGTATGAAACATTTCAAAACCGAAACTGAAATGTTGAATCATAAATGGACACATTTTTTGAACAAACTCGAACAACCAATAGTAAATGTTGGGCCAAAAAGCATTTTAAAAAGAGATAGCCCTAAATTAGATAAATATAAAGTAAGACTCTCAACTGAGGTCAAAACTGAAGTACTTCCATATACAAATAAACCTAAAACAATTTTCAACATCAATGAAAAATTACCCCAACTTGGAAAAGCTATAGTCCAACTAGAAAGATTTAAAATACCAGATACAGTCAGACAAGTAAATAGTCGTGATGAGGTTTCACCTAATGGGCTGCTTTCCAATGAGCTAGAAATTGGTGAAAGACTACCTAATGGGCTAATCAATGAACTTGAACCACAATCACCAGTAGATATTTCAGAGTATTTAGAGGTGGAATATAAAAATAAAAGTTCAAGGAAAAGAGGAACTCTACACAGTTCTTCAAAAAGTTCTATAACATTGATGTCTAATTTTCGATGTGAGGTATGTGATCTGTAGTCTTACTAATCCGGCTCGAAAGACCATCAATTGAAATTTTATTAAGTTTGCGTATTTCTTTAGTTTACCATCCATTTTAATTGTTGTTGAATAGGTGATTTGACAGACACTAACTAAAATAACTGATTGGATTAACATAATGATGTAATAACATCTCCAAACTTTAACACCACGCGTTGCCCGACAAGGAACACACTTTCCTAATTTTTATATTTGTATGTTTTTGTTGCTATGATTCCTTAGTTAGATTATAAATACTAATATTGTAAAGTGGTAATGTTGGTAACATGTGTGTTTGTATGTATGTATATTGGGGGTCATCTCCGAGACCACTGGACCGATTTCAAAAATTCTTTTACCAATATAGGCTACTTTTGATCCCGATATTACCACGGAATCGGGACTTATGCGGGTGAAACCGCGGGACGCAGCTAGTAAATTTATAATGTGATATCAGTTTTGCATACCATATAAACTATACTTAAGCATATTTGCAGAGCGATTTTATTTTGCGAATTTAATGTGAGTCTTTTGATTTTTGTCCTTGTGTATTAAAAACAGGAAGTCTGTCTAGGTCCTAGGATATAATCAAATTAAAAAAAACTAAACTTAAAAAATTAAGTCTATTTTATATTTCATAGATTTGCGGCAAATATTTCTCAAGCAACTACTGCCTGAATCGCCACATATCAGGCCAGCATGGAGATTACGATAACCTTCGTTGCAACGTATGCGAAGAGAATTTCGTCTGGCCCTCACTTCTACGAACACACAAGTGTATACGATTGAACCACCCTGAGATGCCCTTTGACGATGCTAGACCGGAGATAAGGTTCGACAACACCATTCATACAATCAGTCAGATTGATGGTTTGGAAATTGAAAGCGATAATTATACAAACGCAGTCGATTTTGAGATACCAGCACCGGTTGTTGAGTTCGCAGAGTGCGATTCTACTTTTAGTGGTATTGATAATTTGCAGAATTTAGGTTATAAGGTTGTTATGCAGGAGGTCCCGATTGAATTTTGAATCTTCAAAGATTTATTAATAAATTACTTCGTAGAGACTGGCGTTTAGTAAAGTGTATGGAAACTTATGATAGAGGCGCATGCATACCTGTCTTTCTTCGTATTTATTGCATCTTAGGTTCCTGCATACTTCAAACAAAACCTTTTTGACTGCTGAAAACACAACATGTGTCTTTTACTACCATGTTCGCCAGTGCGGTAGGCACACATGACACATCAGATGTGTTTTTTCCCTTGGCACGCGTATACCTATTACCTACCGCACACGAGGCTATTTGTTGTTTCGGGCCCAGCAGCCAAAGTGACTGAAATAGAACAAAAGCCGACTTAATATTTCTTATGTTTTTATTGCTCAAGGCATTTTTACTAGAAAATATTTTTACAAGGAGAAATACATCATCAAAATGACAGGATTCGAACCGTTCTTTCTCCTATTTTAATATCATCATCTCGACATCTCACGTCAAAGTTAACCATCTGAGCTAGTCAATAGTTGTAAAACTGTACTGGTAGATGACGTTCAAACCGAGCCTCAGTCGGTAAACAAAAAACAAGTGAGAGATCATAATCAAAAATTTACCATGACACGTGGGTTCCCGTGTAGCGCAGCGGTGGCTCACTCGCCCGGCAAGCGAGGGGCACAGGTTCGAATCCTGTCATGGGAGGATTTTTGATGATGTATTTCTCCTTGTAAAAATATTTTCTAGTAAAAGCCGACTTTTTATTCAGCTCTACGATTTTGGTGTTTCTAGTTTATGTAGGAATCTATGCTTAACTCTTTGAAAAGTTTTCTGTAAGTATTTTGAATGTTTGTCCTCGAGGAGTAATTTTGTATGTCTTTGAAGGTTTTTAAAGTTTTATTGTAATGTGTAAGTAATTATTTTTAAACTGAACTGTTTCTTAGTATGTAGAATATTTAAGTTTGTATATTATTTTTCAGTACTAAAATTATTGCAAACGACCTATTAATTTCCATGTTTCTGTTATTATTTCGCGAGACTGGAGTATAGGTCTGCCAAAATCTCATGGTTAGAAAAACAAATTTACTAGTGTTATCCAGATTCATCTGTACATCTAAACATCTGTCCTGTCATGCATGATCATGTCATTAGTACGCTTAACTAGTTTTGATACGTTTTTCATACACTGTTTACATGTATTAAGTATCAAATAAAATAAATAATAAATAAAAGTTTGTCATAATTTGCCATCAGATTCTGGTAAGTACACCTTTAACTGCAAAGATCAGAGATGATCCTTATCTCGTATCAACCGATCGGAACGGTACACCTTTCCTTAGCTATATTAAATTATTACCTATTTCATTATGATTATTAGTATAATAGTACCATGAGGGAATTCTCTAGTTTATAAATCTTTAAATACACGGCGACACTGACACATAAGACTCGTACACCTACAGCAAACATTGAAACAAAATGGCGACATGTGTACGAATTTATTCATATGTGTGCTGTAGGTGCGGTATGTTTTAGTTTTAAGTGTCAGTGTCGTCGTGTATTTGAAGCTTAAGTAATTAATTATGTAGGTAGGCGGTCGCAAAACACGAAGATTTTCGTTCATTCACCTCTCTGTGATATATTCACAATAATCTTACATATTGTGATGTAAATAATATTTAAGCATGAGAAACAGAGATGGAGAGAGAGCAATGCACGAAATTCTTCCTGCAATGCCGCCTTATAAACAATAGTACATACTTGTCAAACATGTACATAATATTTTAAGTCAAAGACACTAGGTTAAGTTGCCTAAATTATTAGCAATACTATCTAATCTACATTATTAATAAGGTAATATGCGTTACATCAGATCGTCTACTGCTTTATTTTATTACTGAACGGGAACGGTATGGGATTTACGGCTAACGTACCCTCTTACTTATAAACAATGACTTAGTTCATGTAACGTCTGTCTCTCTGTTAATTTTGAAACTTCATGTCACAGTAAAAGACAAACGATATGCAAACGATACATAGTTTATGCAGATGTTTATAAGTAAAGGGGGCATTGACCGAAAGTTTGAGAACCTGTGGTAAGGGCCGTTCAAGTATTACGTAAGCAGATTTTTTTGCATTTATTAACTCCCCCCTTCCCCTTGTCCGTAATAGTAAGCAAAACTCATAATTCGCCCCCCTCTCATGCTTACGTAAACATGCGTTTTAAAAGTTTTCTGGTTTCTTTATTGATTCATAAGTATCTAAGTATAGTATTGGTTAAAAAGTTTAAAAATAATTTGAATGTGCGTAGGTAGTTAAATCTAATAGGGAAACTAAAAAAATAAACAATAAACACTGCATCTAAAAGTCCTCCCCCACCCCATCCCCGCTTACATAATACTTGAACGGTCCTATGGACAAAATTTCTAAACGATAACTAATGTAGATAATATATTTTTAATATAATAATAATAGTCACAAAAAAATGAACTAGCAGAAACCGAACCTGAGCCATTGTCGCTGTTTGCGTGCGACCGTTAAACCTCGATTTCATTAAGAGGACAGTGTACCTACTCTTTCTCCATACAAATGTAGTCGACTGTTTCCTCCCTGGATAAAGACATTAGTTAGAGGAAATATGTTTAAGTCATTAAACCTATATGTGCCATGACTATGCTCCCACGTTTTGTTTTTTTTTCATTTTCTAACTAGAATAGAATTTTTTTTTTTTTTTTTTTTTTTTTTTTTGTGTTTTTATCATGCGATCAGTCCAGCGACTATGAGCAGATGCGTTGATTGTAGTTGGGCAGGTGTAGAGGGGCCCCTCAGCAGAAGCACCTCCATTATGCTGTAGAGTCATTGTAGACTGTCTAGTTGTATGATATGGCGTCTTTTAAGTCTGTTGACGCAGTCGGGGATGGACAACTGAACGGCGAGTTTGTTGGGATGACGTTTCAGTCTGGACTTGTATTTTTTAGACTGCTCCTTTATATCATCCTTCACAGTGGTCATATTCAGGTGGTCGTGGACTTCAGAATTTTTTATGAACCAGGGTGCATTTGATATTTGCTTCAATATACTGTTCTGTGTTCTCTGTATTTTGTTAATTTGTGAGTCGCACGCTGAGCCCCAAAGTTGTATGCCGTAAGACCATACTGGTAGAAAAAAAAAAATAAAAAAAAAATGAAAATGAATAAAATCAAAACCTAAGGGCTGGCTGATATAGGACTAATGGCTAACATATTTTTTTTTATTATCTTTATCCAGGGAGGAAACAGCCGACTACGTTTGTAAAGTTTGTATGGAGAAAAGAGTAGGTAGACTGTCCTCTTAAGCGAGACTTTTATACAAACATTTCACATGACTTCATACATAGAGGTACAAATATCATGCAACTTGCATATGGAGGTACAAGCTACAAGTTCATATTTTTATATTGTCCCGGGTCTTCATCGCGTGATTTTTACTTTTTGAGTCCCCTTGCGACCAAGACCATTGTAACATGGTCGAAACGTCGAAGTAAGAGAATTAAAAAGTAAAAATTACACGACTAAGACCCGGGAAAATATAAAATTATGAGTTCCAATCGTGTTCGTTTAAAAAGTTTATAAGGTACAAGTTGCCCTCAGTGTATGTACAATCATGGTTCAATACTCCACTGTCACCGCAAAGGTAAAAATCGTTTCAACTAGTATTTAAAGTTAAACACACACAGACGTACTCCATACAGTGTAACTACTTGATAACTACACAATGCCGTATCATTTAGACGACCTCTGTGGCGCATCGTGCGAAAGCACGACTGCAATGCAGAAGGTTCCGGGTTCGATTCCCGTCGGGTGCAAGTATATATCCTTAAATAATAAATATTTGTGCCTGGTCTGGGTGGTCCTCTATGTATAATATGTATGTATTTACAAAAGAAAAATAAATATAAGTATTATATCCGTTGTCTAGTCACCCTAACACAAGCTTAGTCGCTTACCACGGGGCTAGATGGCGTTGTGTTTGGTTGTCGACAGAATTTATTTATTTATATTCATGAGTCACTGCCTACTACCCAAATAATACTACCTTACATAATTGTACCCCACACATCATCCTACATGACATTATATGACCCTGTAGAAAAGTCTAGTAAGGCCGAGATTCGGTCGGCGCACTTCCTCACTGCCCGTAATGTTATCAATTTACATTGATAAATAACGACTAGTACCAAGTTGATTATAAAAAATGTTTATGGCAATACTGTTTCAAAACTTTTATTCAATATTTAGTGAGTATAAGAATGTGTTGAGTATTGTAGAATTGTTTTTGGATGTGATTAATTATTGATTAAAAGCATCATTAAGAGGAACAAACTACGTTTGTATGGAGAACGTGTATGCATTTCATACACGTTCTCCATACAAACGTAGTCGACTGCTTTTTCCTGTTTAACGACATTAGAGCAAATATGTTTAACGCCATAACACCTATTATCTGCCATGACCATAGCACTAGCCTTACCTTTGCTTTTTTTTTATTTTTTTAATAAGGATAGGTCATGCATAACCATTGCATAACAGATATAGGTTTTATGGCATAGGTAAATATATTTTCTATAATGTAGGTATTTATTCACGGAAGAAACAGTTTAAGTTTGTAAAGTTTGAATGGAGAAAAGAGTAGGTATCCTTTCCCCTTAGAGGACTGGTGTTCAATATTAATTGAGACCAATTTTATTATCTACTAATTATTAGGTGTTATTTTATGTTAGGTTTATAATAGGTATATGAATGATATGTATGAACACAGCCATAATTATTATGTTACAAAATGCCTGTATCTATTGGTTCTTAAATTTCAATCTCAATATTGGTGTTTTCTTTTACGTCGAATACAATTTTGAAAACCTATCTCTCCTTTAATAAACGTGGTTGGTGGGATTATATTAACCACTTTTTATTTTAAGCTTACAGCATTAAACTCAACATATACGGGGGACACTTACACTGCAACTTTGCATAATACTAGCTGACCCGGCAAACGTTGTTTTGTCTTATAAATTAGATAGATAGTAGCCGATTCTCAGATCTACTGAATACGCATATAAAATTTGGTAAAAATCGGTCGCGCCGTTTCGGAGGAGTACGGTAACTAACATTGTGACATGGAAATTTTATATATTAGAAGAAGAAGATAGAGCAGCGGTTCCCTAAATGGGGGGCGCGTCCCCCAGGGGGGGCGTTGATAATTTTACAGGGGGGTGCGGGCCACCTGTATAAAAAAACCTGCGATCGCTGAGTGAATGCATTCCAGACTGTTCGATACGATCAATGAAATTATGTGAAGTTTCCTTAGTGGGCAAATGTTTAGAACATTACCGGCCCCATGGCTCTATCGAAGGTTTCTGGTACAACTTACCAAATACCGTTTGTATCACTTTGTAAAACTTTAATGAGCAATAATAATAGTTGTTTTATTATTTATTATACAGAGTGTCCCAGAAACGAGTGTCAAGCGAAAGTCCAGAGGTAGAGGACCTCAAGGGGTACCCGAATCACCCCCACCCCATGTATGTTCCGCGATTTTTCGTACTTCAGAACATTTTCAGAAGTTATGGCCTTTTTTCTCATTTTTCTACTAAAATGCGACCACTGATATCTTTTTGGTCATACTTACTGCAACAATTAAGATAATTGGCCAATTTCTTTTCAAATGTGGAACTGAATAATAGGGTCTTGTTACCTGTTACAAAAAAAGGTGTCACGTCTTTTTTTTGTAACGGGTAACATGACCCTATTATTCAGCTTCACATTTGAAAAGAAATCAGCCAATTATATAATAATAATAAAATTTATTCAATAAATCTGTTTTACAAAGTAAACTATAGAACTAAATATATCAAGAAAACAATAAAAATACATATGCCTGAACTAGGTTAATCCTGTATTTCAGGCGAAAAAGGACAAACATATTTTATAAATTAATTCATAAATCAAATTAAATAATAAATCAAATTAAATTACACATAATTGCAATTTTTTTTTTTTTTTTTTTTTTTTTTTTTTTTTTTTTCTCTCTAAACTTTTTCTTTATTATCATAAAACTTACACTAACAAAACACAGTTAAAATTAAAAACTAAATTAAAACTAAAACTGATTAAAATAAAACTAAACTAAAAACTAAACTAAATCTAAATCAGCTAAAAACTTGGTGGAGGGAAAAGTGCCCAGAATACTGGCTGCATTGCCCCGTTGTATACAAATACTTATTTTCTGGGCAAAATACAAGCCAGCATTCCGGTCACCCGATGCCTCCACCAAACGTTTAGCTAGCTCTCTGTACAGCTCCAGAGCGGCCGGCCCCCACGGACCTAAAGTCTCCACCCCAAACGGCACAAACATGTAACCCCTATCTAGATTACTATATTTGTGCCGTTTAAGGTTTTCAGCTTTATCAGCGGCAGCTCCTGCCCGCACCGTGGTCACTGGAAGATGGGAAGGAGCCAGCGTATCCACACAAGTGGCATCCCAAACTAGGGGCCTACCCATCTTCCAAGGAACGAGAGTCATTCCATCGGGTCTCTTGCCGTCGTCCCGTAAAAGTCCGTTAGGTTCTAAAGTTGACGGGACGCCGGCACTGCCGAAGGCCCGACGGATGACATCGTTCAGGCTGGAGTGCCGTGGTATCCTGCCCGCACTCTTTGGGCAGGATAATCCGTGGTGACCGAGCCGGTCTACAGGCTCTCCGCAATCACACCGGTGAGGAGCTGTACAGAAAGCACCTACACGAAGAGATGCGGCCAACCGAAATGTGTTATTGTCTAAAAGATTACCAATATTACGGGATGGTAGCGCCTGTAACCAAAGACCCGATTCCCATCGAGCAACGGCATGTAAACGAGCACGCTCTGCAGAAGAACTTGAAGTATATATCAGGTCATTGAATTCTAACGTGCAGAGCGGCTCGTCCCATTGCCTCTGAGACGAAGGGGCTTTTGGTAACGACTCCGTTGGGCAGACTCTTTTCCAGCTTTCTGTTGCTTCATTTAAATAGTTTAACTGGCAATTTGGACTTATAGGTTCTAAAATTGTGTGTACTAAGCTAGAAGTACTGTATATGGAAGACAAGAAAGCTGGCAAAGATACAGTAATATAATAATATAATACTATAATATAATATAATATAATACTTGCAATTATTTAACCATTCTTATAAACTAATGTTAATAACTATTAGGTACCTTTATAATATTTAATGTAAAAAGTTGGTACCTACATAAAAACACATAAACAACGATATTCCAAATGCAAAAATAAAAGAATAGAAACAAAATAAAAACAATTTCTTTCATTTTAAAATTATAAATAAATTCTCTGTATCTTCGTATGACATACTTTGCAGAGCGTCTTGGACAAACTTTTTAGCTATATTATTACTGAGTGGATATACGTTAACTTTGGCATTTAATCTATTGTAAAGAAGAGGTCCAAGGAAAAGGAAAAATCTGTGAGTAAAGTCGTGATTTGTTCTAATATTTCGAGGGCAGACTATATCATATCGTCTTTTGTTAATATTTTCAGTGCAGTATGGAAGTAAAGAGTGCTGTTTGAGGACTATATTCATGACAAATAATTGTCTGACTGTTAGTACTTTACAAGTCTTATAAAGAAGGTCGGTAGGGTATTGAAAGTGACGGAATGTAGCAACCTTTAGAACAGCCCGCTGGGCCCTTTCCGCGGTTAGTAATAGTGTTTTAGCCGAGCCACCCCATGACGTAATACAGTAAGTTAATAGTGATTGACATAATGCAAAATACACTTGTTTGACTAAGTTCGGATTAGCAATAGTGCGAACTTTTTTAAAAACAAATATTAACTTACGTATTCTGCCACATAAAGCTTCAATATGGTACTTAAATGAGAGAGTTTCGTCAATTATAACTCCAAGGTACTTTATCTTGTTAGTATTAGCAATGATTGGACACTTACAAAGACCATTCACAGTATCCCTACAACGATGAGCGTATATCGTAGGGACAGGTGGAGCCGATTGTAATTTGCGCATTGAAAACTGAATGAAATTAGTTTTATCTGCATTCAGTGTCAGAAGATGTTGCCGAAGCCAGTTATTGACAACATTAAAGCCTCGTTGTGCATGTTCGTAGACTTCATTAACCGTGTCTGCAGAAAACAATAGAGCAGTGTCATCAGCGTAGGATATAATTTTACCATTATCTAAATTCAGATTACAGAGATCATTGATGTAAATCAAAAATAGGGTAGGACCTAAAATACTTCCCTGAGGAACACCAAAAGAGGTATTAATTAGGTCGGAGCTGATAACATTGTCTATTTTTACACATTGGGTACGGCCATCCAAATAGTTTGCGAAAAGCTTGAGCTGAGTGCCTCTTATGCCTAATGATTCAAGCTTCTGCAATAAAATGGGGATGGAAATTGTGTCGAAGGCTTTGGCGAGGTCAAGAAATATGCCAATTGTCCGTTTTCCTCTGTCGAGTTCCTTTACCAGGAAATCAGAGAGATGATGCACAGCGTCCGCAGTTGATAATTTAGGCCTAAAACCGAACTGGTTGCATGATAAAAAGTTTTGCTTCTCCAAATATTGGATCAGCCTGGAGTTAATAATTTTTTCCAATATCTTAGAGATTGATGGCAATATCGAAATAGGCCTATAGTTTGTGATCTGATTTTTGCTTCCCGATTTAAACACAGGAACAACGACAGCTTTTTTCAGACACTTTGGGAAGATACCTTTAGCTAAACATCTTCGAAAAATACATGTAAGGGGTGCAACCAGAATGTGCTTAAACGTTTTAGGATTTTATTTGATATATTATCCCAGCCTACGGCGGAGTCATCTTTTAGTCCCATGATTATCCTTTCGACCTCAGCTTCATCAGTATCCAGCAATGCGAATGACTTTAATGAATTACTATGAGTTGATCGAGTAATTGAGTCTGAAATAAGCGAATTATTATCAACTTTTTCTGCAAGTTTTTTGCCAATATTGACGAAAAAGTCATTTGCGCTGTTCACCGATTCCAGTTGTGAGGACTGTGCTTGTAACAACCCCGAAGCCGATGTTTGGTGCTTTGTTAAATATGTCACGGATTTCATATACTTCCAAACTTTTTTACTATTTAATCCAGCCTTTTCCAACTCAGTTTTGTCATGGTTACATTTGACTTTTTTAAGGAGATCGTTACAAAAATTACGATATCTTTTATACGAGGTCTGTAGTAACAAATTACCTGGATTTGATTTGGCCTTCATATCGTCAGTGGAAAGGCGACATTGCTGAAGCGCCAAAACGGTACTTTTGGGAAATGAGGTTTAAAGTTTTTTTTTACGAAAAAAAATTCATATCTTTTTTTCCTTTAACCACAACGAGTTCATATTAATATATGTATATATTTATACTTGCGTTCGCAATTAGTAGCTGTTTCTAGATCTATAGGTCCCCTGGTTCGTAAAATAAGTGTCGCTTAAGCAAAAATCACGTGGCTTATAATAAAATGTTGGTCAGGAAAATATTGCCAATCTACCATTATTGTCTCAAATTTAGTCGTTGCAATTTGCTAATTAATAGCTATAACCTTTAACCAAGTAAAGAAAAAATACTAATAAACTAGAAATGTATGAAGTTATGGAATGAAAAAATGCTAACTATTGCTACACGTAGTAAAACTTCGTAAAGAAAAATTGCTTAAGAAAGGAATAACTGCAAATGTAATTTAAGCAAATTATCTTAACACTTACAAACCTAGTCAAATATTAGATGTTTGTAAAGTAATAAAATTGCTTATTTGATTTAAATTAGGAAATACTAAAATTGCAATGTCTTACTGACTAATTGTTTTTACTGTGATTAGTTTACACAAGTGCAAAGCCACAAGTCCTGACCCATTTGTTCCAACATTTGAAAGCGAGACAACCGATGTCTGCGCTCATCCAGGGCAGGGCCGTAAGCGGCTGTCCGACCAAAATATGACCAGATGTCAGGACTTCCAAGTCATTCGGATCGGATCAGAGGAGACGGGACAGAGCGGCAAACCTCGACGCGAAACAAAACGATCTAGCGTGGCGACAAAGGCTTCCGTTGTAAAAGCCGATACCACTTCCAGGTGAACGGCCTTAGTGGCCAGGCAGACAAAAACACACAAATACACCTTCGTGTCCCTCTTGTTACGATAGGTGATCGTTTTGACCCCAAAAAGTCCGGTACCGACCCCGTCGAACGGCCTAGCCGTCTGACAAACCCGGTCCGACGGAAGATATGTGGTTGCATTGTGGAGGCTTCTACCTTGTACCAAGCCAAACATCGAAATAGGACGCTGCGAACCACTTGTCGGGAAGACTAAATCCTAAATTCCCGATGTGAAATTCCAAGTAATGCCATCCCGCGTGTGCATTCTTCAAGTGTCTATCAGAGACTAAAAGCTCCACCTTGGTTAGCAAAAGTGGATGACGACTACCGAAGGGCAGGTCAGCATTCCTAAGTCGATCTCCAACGCGTAGCAGTCCACCTCCGTCCAGAAATGGGTTAAGCCAAAGCTTAAGGGAGACCGCTCCCTTAAGCTTTGCGCCTCCCGTGCGCAGAATCCTTAGTTCGTCCTCGAACCGTTCAGCCTGAACCAACCGGATCAAAAGCAAGAGCGAACTTCTGCGTTCTTCAACGCTCGCAATAGGCGACAGTTGCTTCTTGCTCGGCTGCCAGCAGTTATGTACAAATCTCCTGATCCAGTAGGTCACGCCTAACAGCTTGTTTAATTTGTTGTATCGAGCCGTCAACCAGTTCGGGTCTGGTTTCGGTTCATTCGTTAACGCAAGAACCTTCAGTCCGGGCAACAAGGATAGAGAGCCATCGATCACGTTAACTGGGCATGATGATTCGGGCTCCGTCAACCATTCCGGTCCCCACCAGAGTTTATGCTGCACCAATTTCAGTTCCTCGAGAGGCACAATCCGCGGGATTCCAGCTCGCAGGAACATGTTTCCAAATGAAGTCCAAACAGGCGTTCTGTACCTGACATATCCGGTTGGCCACCAATGTCTCCAGCGTGTGAGACGCTGCACGTAGCAACGCTAGGACTACCTACTTGAGTGCCGGACCATGCATAGACATATCAGATGTCCACCGTGGGCGACAGTTCCTTGTGCACATAGCGCAACAATCTCGACAGCAGTGAGCGGATAGCGACGAAGGGACTCGACTTCAGGCCGAACGTGTTAGTGTTGAGCTCATAAACGATCACCGGATCGTCAGGGTGCTCCCGCCAAAGTATCAATTGAAATCTCCTGTCGTCAGGATGTATATCTGTTTGACGGAACATCATCCGAATGTCCGCCCCGAACACCACGTGATACCTTCGGAGGTTCAAAATGATATCTCTATGCAATTTCGGACCGGAGTGGAGACATTGGTTCAAAGAGACTCCAGTCGACGACGACGGTGCCACTCCGTCAAACACCGTCTGCAATTTTCCAGTTGAGGCCTTCATCACCGCGTGATGAGGCAGAAAAAAGTGATCTGTCGTTGTTCAGTCGACAGTCGCCCGCGACATGTGGCCCAAGGACTCGTATTCGCGCATGAACTCGATATACTTCTCCCGAAGTACCGGGTGGCACGACATTCGACGCTCCATGGCCAACAACCGTTTTTCTGCCAAGGCCCTCGATTCTCCCAGCAGCGGAGGGCAGTCAAAAAAAGGAAGTCGGGTTTCGATCCTACCAGATGCCATCCTACGCATATAACGCTTAAAAAATGCCTCGCACTCCACATTACTAACATTTCCTAACTACCTCACATCTTTAAAATATACTTTTTTATTTTTTCTAACTAGAATATTAATACTCTAGTTCAAAATATTATTTTCACTAACGTAGCGAGAGTAAGCAAACATAAGACAATAGAAATTACTTACAACTCCACGCTTCTGTTGTTATGTAGGGACTTTTGTGCAGGGACTTTTGCTAAAGCGCCAAATAATTTTGTACAATAGAAAGCAAAAACAGCTAATAGCCTACAATAAAGTAAACTACAGTCATCTAAAATTGCTAATATAGTTATGTCAACAAAATTGAAGAAAAGCAATTGTGCTTATACTACAGAAGATAATAAAATGTGGTAAAGAAAAAATCACTTAGGCGCTACGAAACCAATATTGTAGCTCTTAAGCGACCTTCGTTGCAAAAACACCGTAACAAGGTCGTTTTAGTCATTGATTTTTTTATCAATTCTTCAATTTTTTGGAAAGCTTAAGCACCAAAAATATGCTCCGATTGACACGAAACCGACATCAATCGACGCAGAAAAAAAAAACCCAATCCAATGATATAAAAAACTCATTTTGGCCCATGTGGCGCTTTAGCAAAGTAGCCTTTCCACTGACGATATGTAATTTATCCCTATGCCTCATACATCGAATAAGCCCCGGTGTGATCCAGGGTTTGATATTATAATTTCTGTTACTTAAACGAACATACTTCGTATTTTTCATGATAGCTTGCTGAATTATGTTTATAAAATTCAACATGCAGGTATCGGCGTCATCAGAAAAAACTGGGTCAAAGTCAACATCGCATAAATCGGCTTCGAGTTTGTTTACATTTAGTTTATTAGTAATAAGTGTGCGTTGACGATTAGGTAATTTACGATTTAAGGTTAGTAGGACAGCTCTGTGATCGGTAATAGATGAATTATTTACAAGTGCAACTGATGGAAAAAATGATTTAAACATAATATGATCTAAGCAGGAGCCACTGTCAAATGTGGGTAATGAGTGAGCAGGAAGTAGACCATGGAGAGAGCATATCTATACATATAATAAAATCGTAACTCAGCGGTGTCTGTTTTTGGAAGATAAAAAAATAAATAAATTGTATGGGTATCTATGAACGCAGTAGAACCTATTTTTCTGTTTTTCTGGTTGTCTGTTTGTCTGTTTGTCTGTTTGTCTGTTTGTCTGTTTATTTGTTTGTCTGTTTGTGTGTGCCTTTGTGCCCGCTAATCTCAGAAACGGCTTATCCGATTTTAACCAAATTTGGTATGCAGATAGCTTTAGAACCCGATTAACATATAGGCTATCTTTTATCCGGATATTTTGTCCGGTTATCCGGATAAAGTGATTTTTCTGCTTTTACTTTAGTTAGTTTGAATGTTGTATTGAAGAAGTATGTTGTGCGGAATCAATACATGACTAACCGGATATCCGGTCGAAAATAAAAATAACCGGATATCCAGTTTTTTTTCAGGAAATTCCTAAAATACCGTATACCTTTGTCTCTCCATATATCCGGATCCTTCGGACATACGGAAATTCTTTATAATGGTTGTTTTAACCGACTTTAAAAAAAAGAGGATCTGCTCAATTCTACCTGCATATTGTTTGTATGTGAATATGTTCAAACCGTACTCCGGCATATAAAGTCCGATTTCGATCATTCTTTTTTTATTTGGAAAGTGAGAGTCCCGAGTTGGTTCCATAAATTGTTGGTGAAGATCTGATGAGAACCTTCGGAATAGCATCCCGCAATGCTGTAAATTACTAATTTTTGGACTTCCATCAATAGAATCGGCTTATTAAGAACAAGGTACAAATTGATGGACCACCTGAAACCACCTTCTCAAAAATTCTTCAGTGATTAAAGTTACGGTTACAATTTTGATAATTTTTAGTGGCAGTCGAAAATTCAATAAAAAGGATTAAAAAAATATAGCTGTAATGGGGCAGTTTTACTGAGTAAATGCTGATTGCATGTAGTTTACGTGGCACGATGGCAGCTGTGGATTCCGATTCGAGGGTTCCGCGTTCGAATCACAGACCGGCGCATTCCCTTTTTAAGGAACGGTGGCCTACCGAGCCGAGTGATGGCTTCCGATTAGACGGCTGCGCGTTTGAGTCACGAGTCCCGGACACGACGTTACGTTTTACCCTCCAGATGGTCGTCCACCTTGCCGTTGTGAGGGGACTCAGTAGCTGAAAGCTAAGAGGCGCACGAGGTGGGAAACCGGGCTTGCCAGGCTTCTAATCCGTAATCCCGCGTCAGTGGGCTCGGGGGTCCTTTCCGCAAGAAAGGGGCCGCATGGAAGATAACCACTATAAAAAATCACCTCAGCCTCAGGTGGTGAACTCGGTGAGGGAGGGGGGGCTTTATCACCGGCTTTGGGGACCTCGAGACGGTGGCGTGACCGTGCTGAGGGAGGGGAAACGGAGAGAAATTGTCTATCGGGCAGAGGCAGAGATGATGTTGCACTGTATGTTGGAGAGCTTATTTTTATTGTTTTGTCCTTAATTCGAAGTCGGGTTTTGATTTATTTTTAATTTTCGATAAAGGCTGCTTCTTATTATAAGTAATGCGAATAAGCATGCAACACGTTACCTACCGCTGCACAGTGCAAAATCTACACTTAAATAGACTCTGCTATGATTCTCTTCTGTTCAGCAACAGACTTCCCTGGTCGTCCGTTCAAGTGTAGACTTTTGCTCAGCGATGGGTAGGTAGTCCGAAAAACGCTGACGAAGTCGCGGGCACAGCTATATTTAAATATTCTTGAGTGTCGGAACTACTTTTATCTGTTTTTTTATCTGGAAGAATGTCGATATTTATATCTCCTATTAGTATGAAGTTTTTTGGAGATGCTATACTTCGTAGTATTTCATTTAAGCCATTAAGAAAGTTAGTGACATTTTTGAAAGCGGGGGGTCTGTATATAGCTAAGATTGCCAAGTCTGATCCAATTTTAATTAGAAGTCGGTTGCATTCAGTTATATTCGGTTCCTCAACGGAGACATTTAAATCGCTCCTGACATAGACCACTAGCCCATCATTTTGGTTGTAATTACACTTAGTGCTATATTTACTATATCCCGGCATAGATGGAATAATGCTATGTTCGGATATTCGACATTCAGTCAATACAATAATATCACAGTTAACGTCTAATCTTTGCATAAAAGCACTAAAGTTATCGAAATTTTTAGATATACTACGTATGTTTTGAGTTAGAATAGTTAGTGGGTTACTGTAAGACGAAAGATATCGTTTGCACTCTTCAACTTCGCAACTCTTTGAGTCGGATACAGAGAAGTTATCTAAGTCGGTTATTATACAATCTGACATAATTGAATAAATTAATTAAATAAAATGTGCTAAATAAATAATAATTAAAAGGCGCTCTTAGGCGCCGACATAATCTATAGAATTAATATACCTACTAATTAATTTTCTAATTTATTGATTGCTAATTTTCTGGCAGGACAGTCTGAATCACCAGTTTTATGGGTGCTCGGCTTCTTGAACCGCAGGCAAGTGGCACACCTTGGGCTCTCATTCGTCTTCTTGCACTCCTTAATCTCATGGCCCACCTCGCCACACGCACGTGTTGCTCTCCTCCCTGCAAGTCTTGGCAGCGTGTCCGTATTGCTGACATCTGAAACACCTAGTAACCAAGGTGAAGTCCCTTACAGGACACGATGACCAGTTAACGAACACACGGTCGTTTGAAATAAGGGCCTTGCGAATATTCGCCGGGACTTCTATTACGTAGTTACAGGTATCAGCGCCTCTCTTTCCAGACTTGTGGCCGAGTTTGATTGAGGTCAAAAATTTATCGAGCGATGTGTCTTTCAGATTTTCTGCCAAATTTTGATGGTAGAGGCATCTAAAAACGTCTGGTTCCTGCATTGACGCGGGCACTCCGATCACCACTATCCTAGGTCTTCGTTTGTGTGAGTCATCAACAGTAAGGCCGGAAGAAGTTAATTGCGCCGAATCCTTGAGTTTGTTAATATCGTCCTTAGATTCAGTACTGATTATAACACCGCCATTTTTCGTCTTACGCAAACCGCGAACCTGTAGTTTCATTTCGTCGGGTTTAATAAGATTTTGGACCAACGATTTTGTCTCCTCACTTGATTTTGTTTTGTCCTTAGGATATATCGCTAGGGAGCTAGTCGTATTTGGCTGAATAAAATTGTTGGTCCCTTTTTTGATCATATCGGCGAACGAAACTCTAGCGGGAACCGATTTTGAGGAATCTTCAATGATCTGTTGTAGGTCCAGAATGCGCTGCGAGAGGTCTTGTTTTTCTTTTAGAGCTTGAAGGGATACATAATTTTGGACTGCTTTAGTCTTGAGGGCTTGATATTGTACAGCTAATTGGGCTATACCACCGGCAATTTTACGGCACGTATTATGAATTTTCGACTTTTGGTCTGAGTTTAGCTTCCCTTCAGATGCAACGGCACATACCTCGTTTAGGGATTGTTCGATTGTTGTCATCCAGGACTGGATCTCTGATGTCGACACCATTTGAACTTCCTCTTCTCCTTTGGGCGAGGGTGGCGGCGCGGGCGCGCGCGGCGGCGCGGTCGGCGGCTGCGGGCTACTACGCGTAAACAGGCCCCGATTAAAGGGACTGCCTTCCATTTTTGTTATAATTATTGTAAAAACTCCATGTAAAAGGTACTTCTGATATTTGCAACACGCGGCCGAGTGACCCGAATAACTATAGGTACGTAGATGTCTAGGTCACGATTTTGCAAGTATGCAAAACTTAATTAAATAAATTATTTTAATGCATTTGTTTGAATAAAACGTCTGATCTCAATCAAGATCAATCAAGATTATCTCAATTATTGCAGTCAGTATGAGCAAATAGGTGTCAGTGGTCGCATTTTAGTAGAAAAATGAGAAAAAAGGCCATAACTTCTAAACTACGAAAAATCGCGGAACATACATGGGGGTGATTCGGATACCCCTTAAGGTCCTCTACCTCTGGACTTTCGCTTGACACTCGTTTCTGGGACACCCTGTATACCTACAGCACACTAAAGAAATTCGAGCATGTTGTGCTGTACATAGGTGTGGGCTCTATTAGCCTTATTAATAAACGTGGAGTGGGTTTTAGTAGTGAACGATAACTTTCAAAGTTGACAGATAGAAACAAAAGATGGTAAAATTATTCCGACCTTACTCCACGTTTAATAATAACGCTATATAGGTCTAAAGTGGCAGTTTCTGTCAGTGAAACCCGTAGTGATGGGACTCGAGTAAGATTTTTGACTCGAGTCCCTCGCTTCTAAATACGAAATACTCGAGTGAAAGATACCCTTCCGAGTTTCCGAGTCAAACGAAAATCACTCGGGAGTCGGGACTCTAGCAAGTTCTTGCGACTCGAGTCACTCGGTTTTAAAATATATGTTACGAAAATAAAAATCTTGCAGATTTCGGCTTATTTTATTACCACTCGACACTTTATGTTTCGTTTTAATCACATAAATATCACTTTTCTGTGATTCTACTCCCTATTAAAATAAAACATTAACACAGGATTCTGATATAAACAAAATAGTAAATAACATACATAATAAACATTATTTCTTAATGTTAATCCACTCTTACTTATTTAGCATAGTGTCGAAACTCGTGTTACAATTCGATCAAACTTACAAACGTGTTGGGACGGCTCGAATAAAGATTTTTAACGATTCGAATCAAGCCTCAAATCGAGTCATGGTCTTTTTCACTCGATTACCTACGAGTTGAAAATAAAATCGAGTCACTCGAATAAAAAAAATATCACTCGAGCGAGTCCCATCACTAAATTTATATTTATTGTATTGGATTGGATGCATTCTGTCAGTTTCGTGCTAAATATTTTTATATTCAGTGAATTTTATAAGTTATTCATAATCTAATTGAACATTACAATAGTATTTGTTACTAATACGAGTGATGAAATGACTTTAGTTAATATTTAAATGTCTTAACACAATTACCAGTTCATATCCGGAGGGTGATCTATTTCGTTCCGTTTTATTGAATTAACTGGAAATAAATATGTCTGTGAGTGAAAAAGTATCGCTCTCTGATGCGTTGAGCAATGTGGATGTGCTGGACGAGCTCACTTTGCCCGGTAAGTTGGAAATAAATACCAATGAATAGGTGTGGCAAGTATAACAATTTACTCATTTACCCAGCATTTACCTACTGACTGACGCATATTTGTTTACTTCATGCAAACAACATCCATCCGTTTATCCTTAAACAACTAGATAGATCTAGCCAACTACTAAACGTAAAAGTTGGGGAGAAGGAATGTTAAGATAGCGGTGCAAACTTATCTTGTAATTAACCCTATAAAATTATAAAACAAATTCTCTGAACATCACACAGTGAAATTTAGCCCCGTGGCTACTAAGCTTGTGTAGATATAATACTTATATATATGTTTCTTTTGTAAATACTGTGATATTAGATAGAGACCCAGAAACAAATATTTAATTATAAGCTGAATGAATACTTGCACCGCACCAGCAAATCAAACACCCTTCTGCATTGCAGTTGTGCATTCGCCCAACGCGCCACATAATTTGTCAAAATCAGATCCTGTACCTCTAGTCAGAATCTACTGCATTAACCATAGCGCGGCGCGGATGAAACTACATCACAGCGTAAACATTAATATAATTATATTGTAATGATGACCAACAGATGAGCAACCATGCATCGAGGCAGCACCCTGCTCGATACTCTACCAGGCAAACTTTGATACCAATTTTGAAGATAGAAATGGATTTGTCACCGGCATTGCAAAGTATATTGAGGAGGCAACTGTCCATGCCAACTTGGTATGTTCTAGTGTTTAATTAATGCCATGATTTTATTTCAACTGCTGTTAGTTTGTCCCTTGGTGCAGCCACTAAGGAAGACAGGATGCATCTTGTCCCACAGCTATTATTCTTCTTTTAAATGAGCATACCACATCTTAGCTTTACTTATCAAGAGGTCAGATAGCACTCAAACACCATCATCACTCAAATGGAGTGTTTTTTGAAGAAGTTGCTCTTGACCAAAATATGTCGAAAATTGTTTACACTAAAAGAGATTTGATGTTTCTTATGATAATAAAAAATATATAATTTATTTAAAAAAAAAAACACTAATATTCTAAATACAATAGAAATATAAAGAAAAGAGATAAGATTAAAACTAAGATATAAATAAATACCCCATAAGTTTCTTGTGTCTTCCTCATTGAAGACATTCAATCCACTAGATTACTGACGTTTCAATATGATCTGTAAATATCTTACTAAATAAACATTATTATGAGTTGAGTTGACTTCTTGACATCCTTTTATAATTTCCAGAATGAGCTCCTAGACGAGGGCAATGATCACGCCGTAATGCTGTACACCTGGAGATGCTGCAGCCGGGCCATCCCGCAGCCCAGGTCCAACGAGCAGCCCGACAGAGTCCACATCTATGAGAGAACTGTCCAGGTCTTGGCTCCAGAGGTTGATAAACTGTTGCAGTTTATGTATTTCCAGGTCAGTCACTAGCATTCCATGGATAATGAGCGGTGCAGAGCGGTGTTGGTCTAGTGGTAGAAACCCCGGCTTTCACTCTGAGAGTCGTGGGTTCGAATCCAGACCGACCGCGCACCAATGTCTTTTTCTTTAAGAAAAAGGTATGTGCGCTAATAACATCGCTCTTACAGTGAAGGAAAAACATCGTGAGGAAACCAACATGTCCTAGGACTCACCACGGTCCGAAGACATGGGATAATCAGTGTTTTCTATGTATCATATGTATGTATTTACAAAAAAAATAAAGTATAATATGTAGTATATCGTTGTCTAGTACCCATAGCCTAGTGCTTAGTTTGGGGCTAGATTGCGCTGTGTGTAACGTCGTGCAATATTTATTTATAATCATTACTTACTGCATCCCGTAGTTTAACTACTTACATAAGTCCTAATCCTATAGAAATATAGAGATACTTTTATACTTTTACTGTGTATTTTTCCGCAACTAACCCTATAACTGGGCCTCTTTACGAGACTTTAAGCTGTAGGTTTCCTCACCATGTTTTCCTTCACCGTAAGAGCGATTTTAATGGCGCACTCAAATTTTTCATAATGAAAAAGACATTGGTCGGTCAGGATTCGAGAAAGTCGCGGTATTTACCACTAGACCAACACCGCTCTTCGAAATATAGAGATAAAAAGTAGCCTATGTGTATGTCTCCGGCTGCATAAGTCTTATTGCAACCGGTCCAGCCTTCCTCGGTATCTACACAATTTATTTTAGTAGATGACTAATTAACTATGAGTTGCTGTGTAGGGATAGGGTTCCCACATTTCTTCCCATGGGTGTCATAACAGGTTACTAAGGGATCTGAGGAAGACTACCTTAAGTTCTCTCCGCACATTTGTGGATAGGGTTGGTGTCAGGAAAGCAACGGGCCGTATAAATATTGCCAAATCTAATTGCAGAAGGTATGGTCAATGATGATTGATTACTTTAGTTAAGGCTTTTCGTGTATGTGAATTTTGATTCCCCCAAAACTTCACTCCAACCATCCCCGATTTTCCCAGAAGACCAGCAGTCCGCCTAGATTGCTGAAAGTTTCCGTAAATTATTTTTCTATTACCTACTGCGCTGACCATGAGTTTCTTGTATTCTTGTTGTTTTTCTCATTGGAATTCGCGTTCCGAAGACACTAGATTATTGACGATTCAAAACTTATATTATTTTGAGTTTGAGTTTGACCCCAAATAAATAAATAAACTATTTGGAGTTTAGTGGACCCCGGGCTCTCGAGAGGGATGCAACTTCCCAGTTGCATTACTCTGACGAGAAGAGAAGGTTTACTGAGAGGAATGGTTGCAGCGTAAAGCGATAGAGCGGTTCTGCGGCGAGGTGCGGCGACTGTGTCACGCAGAGAAGCGGCGAGACTTCGTCTCCGAGGCGTATCTCCTGACGCTGGGCAAGTTTGTCAACATGTTCGCTGTCTTGGACGAGCTCAAGAACATGAAGAGTTCTGTCAAGAATGATTATTCCACTTATCGAAGGTATGTACCACCCTAGTCCCTACCTAATATTATAGAGATGGGTTCGTACCCAAAGGGGTAAAAACGGGACCCTATTACTGAGACTCCGCTGTCTGTTTGTCTGTCACCAGGCTGTATCTCCGTGATAGTTAGATAGTTGAAATTTTCGGAGATGGATGTATTTATGTAGCGCTATAACCAAAAATAAAACAACACACAAAATATTAAAGGGCTCCCATACAATAAACATGATTTTTAAACAACTATATCGCGATTTAGTTTTACCACTAGTGACGCCTATCGTAAAAGTAAATACTAACGTTGCATAACTTTGACAATGATTTTTTGTAAGTATAAATAATGGTACGGCGGCACCCTTTGTGCGCGAGTCCGACTCGCACTTGACCCGTTTTTTCCCTCTTGAAGAGTATCCTAAAACAATGTCATATTTCAGAGCTGCTCAATTCCTGAAAGTGATGTCAGACAGCCAAAGTCTCCAGGAGTCGCAGAATCTGTCCATGTTCCTCGCGACGCAGAACAAAATTCGTGACACTGTGAAGGATGCCCTCGAGAAAATTAATGGTGAGCTATTGTACACTCGCTGCACACTCTCAAACAACGAGAAAAAGAGAAAACCTTTATGTCGATTGGACTAAATGTATCTTGTGCATTTATGCTAGCCTAGCTGGTCATAAATCATTTAAACATTATGTTATGTGAAAAGGAGATTGTACTAAACACATTTATCAGGAAACGGGATTGTACTAGCATGAGCTTGATCTTAATCATTGTCCTGCATTTTTTTTGGTTACATGTATTTGTCATTCAAACACATAATTCTTTGAGCGTATGTTTTGGGTATACCTCAAAACCTGTACGGCGAATAACCTTAACGAGGCCAATGACCTTAACGAGGCCAATGACCTCAACGAGACCTAATGACTTCAACGAGACTAATGACTGCCTCTGACCTCTCCGGACGAAGGCCCGAGTGCAATCCATATTCGTATATCAGAAGATGTATTAAGAGGACAGTCTCCATTCTCTTTCTCCATACAAACGTAGTTTACATTTTCCTCCCTGGATAAAGAGATTAGAGCAAATATGTTTATGCCATAAAACCTATATCTGTCATGACTATGCATCTACCTTTTAATAATAAAATAAAAAAAATCAAAAGGTAAATGCATAGTCATGACAGATATAGGTTTTATGGCATAAACATATTTGCTCTAATGTTTTTATCCAGGGAGGAAAATGTAAACTACGTTTGTATGGAGAAAGAGAATGGAGACTGTCCTCTTAAGGTTGGTCTGCTCCAACCTTAAAAGGACAGTCACCATTCTCTCTCATTCAATGTAGACGACGTAAGCAGTGTGTCCTGTCTCATACAGTTTCATACATTACAACTCAGCGGTACGTGCACGTCAACGCTTACGTATACGCATCCAGTCTGCTCCAGGCTTTATCCCCTAATAATATTTGTAATGTTTATCCGACAGGCTATGAAGATCTGCTGTGCGACGTGGTCAACATCTGCGTGCACATGTTCGAGACTAAGATGTATCTCACGCCCTCTGAGAAACACATGCTGGTCAAGGTACGTGCCTTGTAGTTGTGGGGCAACCACACACTCGCCCGGCGGACGAGAGACGTGGCGAGAGGGCGGAGACGGAGCGAGGGCGTGGCACTTGCTGATCTACACTAATATTATGACGAGGAAAGATTTGTATTTCTATGTGTGTGTTTGTAATCTTCGATCATATATAAACTATAGATACACGGTCCCATACAAAATCGAAATCAAAAATCGGCACTACTTCAACGCTTACTTATACGGACATAGTACAGTTTAATGTAAACCTTAATCACTGGGCAATAAGGTTGTAAAACACTTATGCACGACTGACAGCGAAACAAGGCATATCGGCTGAAGTATGCCTTGTTTTGACGGCTCCATTTCTAGAGCGCCGACCGTGCATCTATAGTTTATATATGATCGAAATTTGTAATGAATAAACTCAAAAACTACTAGACCGATTTAAAAAATTCTGTTTCGATTAGAAAGCTATATTCACCATGAGTAACATAGGCTACTTTTGATCCCGAGATTCCCACGAGATCGGGACTTACGCGGGTGAAACCTCGGGACGCAGCTAGTGCCATTCAGCTATAAATAAGCAGAGCGAGAAGATTAGTTCAGTCGCACCATTAGTTCCTTAGGCCGGCATATAACCAGTGTCCAGTTTATTTGACGGCCTTTGTGGCGGTTGCGGGTTCGATTCCCGGCAGGTGCAAGTATTTATGCTTAAAATAAATGTTTGTTTCTGGTTCTGGGTGTTTTCTATGTATAATATGTATGTATTTACAAAAGAATAATAAATATAAGTATTATATCCGTTGTCTAGTCACCCTAACAGATGCTTAGTAGCTTACTACGGGGCTAGATGGCGCTGTGTGATGTTCACTAAATTTATTATTATTTAAACTGATATTCCCTAGACGAGCATGCTACATCTCTGATCACATTATCCCATGAACTTGTTTTGTTATTCAGGTTATGGGCTTCGGTCTCTTCCTTATGGACTCGGAAGTGTGCAACATTAACCGACTTGACCAGAAAAAGAAGATTCGCCTCGATCGCATTGACCGGATTTTCAAGGTACGAAGCTATGTGTATAATAATGACAGGCGTAATGGGTTGCTCTGTCTGTCCGTCTGTCATTAGGCTGTATCTTATGAACCGTAATAGTTCGACAGTTAAAATTTTCACAGATGATGTATTTTTGTAGCCGCTATAACAACAAATGAAATAAAATAAATATTTAAGGGTGGCTCCCATACAATAAACGTGATTTTTAAATTTTAATCATAAAGTTCGGGCGTCCCGGATCAATACAGCGCCATAAATGGCTTGAATTAAAAGTTGTATAATGTTGCCGTCAAGCTTTTTGCGTTTTTTTCCAAGCAGTTATTTGTTTCAGAATCTGGAAGTGGTCCCTCTGTTCGGTGACATGCAGATAGCTCCCTTCAACTACATCAAGCGGTCGAAACACTACGATCCTAGCAAGTCAGTTTACACTTTATTTGAACAAATACGAGCGGCGAATATTCTTCCGCTTTATAGACAAAAAAAGTATCTGGTTCTAAGCTACCTCCTCACCAATTTTCAGCCAAATCGGTTCAGCCGTTTTTGAGTTATAAATAGTGTAACTAACACGACTTTCTTTTATAAAGAAAGAAAAGAAAGAGCAGATAGATATCACCGCTTTCAATCTCGTGGTGTTTATTACTTTCAGTATTGTTTCAATGAGTTAATCCTGAAGAAGAGACCTGTAAAGATCTCAAAACGTTGAGCATTGAAACAATGCTAAAAGTAATAAACAACCCGCCGCCGGTTTAAGCCGAAAAATGAGTTTTATTTCAATACAATATCGCGAAAACCGAAAAAAACACAATGAGTTACCGATCATTTAATTCTGCAGTTTTCAATATTAAACGTTAATAATTTAAATATTGAATGTTGTTCTTAAATATGAATATGAAAAATTATCGATCGATAAAAGCTAGTAACACTTCAGATGAAAAAGATAAATCCATTAAGAGGATAGTCTCCATTCTCTTTCTCCATATAAACGTAGTTTACATTTTCCTCCCTGGATAAAGGCAAATATGTTTATGCCATAAAACCTGTATCTGTCATGACAATGCATCTACCTTTTTTTTTTTCTCTAATTAAAATAATAAAAAATAAGAAAATAATAAAATAAAAAAAAATAAAAAGGTAGATGCATGGTCATGACAGATATAAGTTTTATGGCATAAACATTTTGCTCTTATATCTTTATCCAGGGAGGAAAATTTAAACTACGTTTGTATGGAGAAAGAGAATGGAGACTATCCTCTTAAAACTTAGTATAATGTTAAAGAAAAACCCCCCAAAGGCCAGTGTAAATAACTCGCACTATATTTGTTGTATGACCTGTCCTTAGATGGCCGATGTCTTCGAACTGCAACCCCATATCTCCGCAAGCCGACCTGATGGTGCACCTGCCGCAGATACGGGAAGAGCACCAGAACTACATCTCGGAGCTAGCGCGGTACAGCAACGAGGTAACCATTTTACATTATATGAGGGACAGTTCATCTCCATCCCAAGGTTGTCTGGAGGAAATCGCTTTTAGTGGTAAGGTCGCCCACGGGACGCAGCTAGTTTCACCCGCGTAAGTCCCGATCCCGTGGGAATATCGGGATCAAAAGTAGCCTATGTTACTCCTCGATAATGTAGTTTTCTCTTGGTGAAAGAATTTTTGGAAACGAAAAATTCTTCTTATGTTGTCAGTACATATGTGTAGTTTAATTTTTTCTTCTGTACTATTCTTTGTTTCGGTATCAGGTCTTCTTCTTCTATTCGTATAGTGGAGTGGCTCATCTGGTGTTAAAGTTTTCGGGCTGCCCTAAGTCCTCTAACTTGACCTAACGACTGCTATCAGAGATAACAACCGGGACCGACTGCTTAACGTGCCTTCCGAAGCACGGAGGAGCTCGAGAAAATGATTTTTTGCCACACAAATTATCAGTCACCCGTCCAAGTAATGACTGCGCCAAGCTTTGCTTAACCGGCACGATCGGCAGGTACAGCCAGGCCAATGAGCTCCTCATTGACCTAGCACCTCATGAGCACCTCCTCCTCTGTGTCAGGTGACGACAACGTTCAAAGAGGCGGGGTCGGACAGCGAGAACGCGGGCGTGCGGTCGCTGTGTCTGCGCGGGCTGCAGCTGCTCTCCTCGTGGTGCTCCGTGCTGACCGAGCTGTGCTCGTGGAAGCTGCTCCACCCCACCGACCACGCCACCAACACACGCTGCCCCGTCGACGCGGAGGAGTACGAGCGGGTGAGTCCACCTTCTGTATTATATCGGACGGTGAGAACGCGGGCGTGTGGAAGCTGCTCCACCCCACCGACCACGCCACCAACACACGCTGCCCCGTCGACGCGGAGGAGTACGAGCGGGTGAGTCCACCTTCTGTATTATATCGGACGGTGAGAACGCGGGCGTGTGGAAGCTGCTCCACCCCACCGACCACGCCACCAACACACGCTGCCCCGTCGACGCGGAGGAGTACGAGCGGGTGAGTCCACCTTCTGTATTATATCGGACGGTGAGAACGCGGGCGTGTGGAAGCTGCTCCACCCCACCGACCACGCCACCAACACACGCTGCCCCGTCGACGCGGAGGAGTACGAGCGGGTGAGTCCACCTTCTGTATTATATCGGACGGTGAGAACGCGGGCGTGTGGAAGCTGCTCCACCCCACCGACCACGCCACCAACACACGCTGCCCCGTCGACGCGGAGGAGTACGAGCGGGTGAGTCCACCTTCTGTATTATTATCGGACGGTGAGAGTGTTTTTTGAATCCAGAGAGGAGTGAAGGATTCTTAATTAAAATCCTGAGCTGATCGAGGGATTCAAGCAAAAAATAGTGTTTGTTTCTGTGAACAATGCGAACAATGGAATGAAAAGTCTTTGACTTTTCATTCAATGAAAAGTCTTTGACTTTTCATTCCATTGTTCGCGTCCGACTACCAATTTTAACCAAAAACTACCAAGTTTTGGGTGGCATCCAGGCCAGGGACAATGCATTTCAAAAAACGACCCTATTAACTCATTATCATCATCATCATCGCTCACGATGTTCTCGGTTGCATCTCGCTCTCAGCCCGGGTCCGCTTTCCTACTTTTACTTCGCTCCACTTCGCACGATCTTCGGCTAAAAACAGCCCTATGAACTTCCCCTCATCTTCCAGGCCACCCGTTACAACTACACTTCAGAAGAGAAGTTCGCGATGATCGAGGTTATAGCCATGATCAAAGGTCTGCAGGTGCTCATGGCGCGCATGGAGACAGTATTTGCTGATGCTGCGAGGAGGTCCATCTATGCCGAGCTTCAGGACTTCGTGCAGCTCATCATGAGGGAACCCTTGCGGAAGGCTATCAAGAATAAGAAGGATTTGATTCGGAGGTTAGTTGTTACTAGAAATAGGACCGACTACCAGACTAGTCGGTTTTAAAATTGTCGGCAATGCATATCGTAATATTAGGGTTAGTCGTCATCAATTTTCAAAAAAATGGTTTAACAGTTTTCGAAGAAAAATATAAAAAAGTTATTAAGAGTAAAAATAATTTGATTAGTTATTGTTATTAGCTAGAGATGGGGCCGACTATGGCTTTTGCCGACTAGCACACTTGTCGACTAGTCGGTACATGTCTCTGATGGTTTCAATATAAGTTTCTGGCACCCCTTTGGACCGCAGCGCCCACCAGATCATAACACGAGGAACACAGTCGAAAGCCTTCTGCAAGTCCAGGAACAGGAAGTGCAGAGGCGTATTCTTCGTTCTGTATTTCTCCATAATAGTCCTTTGGGCGAAAACAGGGTCCATGGTACCATGACCGGGGCGGAAACCATACTGCCCCTCCGAGACAGTGCACTCCTGCCGGATCCGAGAGTCAACTATACGCTCGTAGAGCTTCATGGTGTGGGACATGACCTTTATACCACGATAACGAAAGCCGGGGTATCTACCACTAGACCAACACCGCTCGCACCGATATGGTGTCCTAGTGATTAGAAAATCGATTTGGGTAGCGCCCCCGCTCCTGTAGGTGATCAAGTGGTCGGGCTTCTTTTTGAATTATGAGTTCACGAGTACCAGATCGGCAGTGGCACACGTACGCAGGATTTCTTTCCCTTCCGCATTCCGACTGCCGTACCCGTAGCCTCCATGAACATGTTCAAATTCCGCCCCCATCTCACCCACTTGACCGTTCAGATCACCACCCAAAATGATTCCCTGTGACAACGGGATGGCCCTCGCCGAGTTATCCCAAAACGACTTCTTATCAGCGTCGCTACAACCAACCTGTGGCGCGTAAGCACTTACCAAATGGGTGAGAACCCGCCCAATAAGCACCTTCACGCACATAAGTCGGTCGCTAAAGCGATTCACCTCCAAGATATCGTCCTGCAACCCCTCAGCGAACACCACAGCCACCCCGTTCTCTCCACCAGGTGCACCCGTGTAGATCAGCTTGTAGCCATTCCCAATGAGCCGGGATCTGCTGCCTTTCCATCGAGTGTCCTGCAGAAACGCCACCTTCCGCATGGAAAGTACGTCGGCTAGCTCCCTCGCGCATCCGGTTAGCGTGCCAATGTTCCACGTTGCGAGTTTTTTCTTGTAAATCGATTTTTTTGAAAGCATTCACCACAAAAACTAACGAACCCCCATGAGTACATCTTGTATTTGTGTCCAGTATAATAGTGTCTGTGCGGGAGACGTGCGGCGACTGGGCGCGCGGCTGCGAGCCGCAGCAGGACCCCGCCATCCGCGGCAAGAAGGACGCCGACGCCAGCTTCACTATCAAAGTACCCAGGAGGAATGTCGGTCAGTACACGCAGTCTTTGTGTCCGGTATAATGGTGTCTGTGCGGGAGACGAGTGTCCGTCTGCTTCAGCAGTCAAAGGGATGGATAATAAAACGATTATTTCTTTTATTACATGGTATTTTAATATGTTTTATTTGTCCTGGAAAGGCCCCTCATCAACCCAGCTGTACATGGTGCGCACGCAGCTGGAGGCGCTGGTGTCCGACAAGTGGGGCGGCCGGCGCACGCTGCGCAAGGACCTCGACGCGGCCACCCTGCAGCAGATCGAAGCGTTCCACACGCACAGCTTCTATTGGACGTATCTGCTCAACCTCTCAGGTAACTGCTGTTCAGGGCGCTCGTGGCCGACAAGTGAGCGTATTTAATATAGCTGCAGGTACCCTTTATATTTTTGTAAACTCGCAGTTTTACCCGCGTAAGTTCCGATCCCGTGGGGGTATCGGGATCTAAACTAGCCTATGTATTACTCCCTAATAATGTACCAAAAAAGAAAGAGTTTTTGAAATAGGTCCAGCCTATTTGTTACAAACGAACAAATAAATCTTTGGTAAATATTTTGTTAAACTTTATGGTTTATTCGTAAATGTAACGTGCATGTTTTGTTTCATTTATCAGACTCGTTGGCGAAGTGCTGCGATCTGTCTCAGCTGTGGTACAGGGAATTCTATTTGGAGATGACTATGGGAAGAAAAGTCAATGTAAGTATTTTGTATCATACCCACTCTGGATACCTTATTTTATTTACTGAAAACAGTGAATAAACAGGCCTTTTTTTGATAATTTAAATCACTGTTTTGATGTTTTAGTCTTAAAAAGCTTAAACGCCTAGACGTCTAGAACAACCCCATATTGTAAACATTATTTCTTAGTGTTAATCCACACTTAGGAATACTGCTTTTGAAAAAATGCTTTCAAAAACCTTAGTACCCGGCGGGATTCGAACGCGCGACTATTGGTAATCCGAACCAACCCGCCGGGTACTAAGGTTTTTGAAAGCATTTTTTCAAAAGCAGTATTCCTAAGTGTGGATTAACACTAAGAAATAATGTTTACATGTTTGGAATGTGTCATCTTATATTGTAATCATTTCCATGTAATATGGGAAGTTACAAGCCGAGTCGATCTGCAAAGTTCGCCGGTAGATGTCACTACGAGGCCTTACTCGCAAGAACACACGAAGAGGTGCTTTCTTAAATTCGACCCGGCTGGAGGGCTACCCGTGGCGAAGCGGTTTAACGCGTTGGTTCGGATTACCAATAGTCGCGGGTTCGAATCCCGCCGGGTACTAAGGTTTTTGAAAGCATTTTTTCAAAAGCAGAACCCCATATTGGCTTAATACACCCCAACTCGGAACATCCTGTATATTCGACCTCCATCTCAATGCTTATACAACCTCCTTGCGCAAAGAATAATCTAAAATCAGGCCGATTACATATTAGTAAACTTAAGTTTAAATGAAAGGTAGTATAGGAGCCCAAGGCGACGATGTAACATGTCTCTGAAGAAAGTCCTCTCTCGATGAGTGACACATAATTTGTGTTTAAAAAAAAAACATTTTCTCGAGTTACTCCATGCTTCGGAAACTGCTTGATCTCTAGGAGGGTTGGTGTCAGGCAGGCGGCCGGCCGTAAAAAGATTGCCAAATCAAATTGCAGAAGGTGTGGTCAATGATGACTTACCGACTGCGTTGACTCTAAATAAAAAAAAAAAACAATTTGTGGTTTAGCGGACCCCGGGCTCCCGAGAGGGTTGCAACCGGAAACATCGCTCGGATGAGAAGAAGACTCCTTCGGAAAGTGCCAAAACCAACTGGTCCCGGCCCTGCGAAAAGGGCCATCATTATTTATAAAAATTATTTTCAGAAATGTACAGTTCGCCATCAACATAACGAGGAATGCAACGATCTCATCACGATGGAGAAGCGTATACAGTTCCCCATCGAAATGTCGATGCCCTGGATCCTCACTGACCACATCCTGAAGACCAAGGAACCAGCCATGATGGAGTGAGTCTATCCGCAGCGTGCCACATCTTAGACCATGTCTTACCGGCTCTGACCTAGACGTCCTATTAAAAACCTTCTCATTTTCCCGAGGCTTATTTATAAAATTAGAAGTGCACTTCGCAATATGAGAAGTGGTTGCAAAATGGGAACTTCGCAATGAACAATACAATGAGCATGTCTCGAAAAAAGCACTTTGTGGGAAAACACAATGTGAAATTCGCAGAATGAGCATTTGTTATAAGTTAACAACAACAAAAAAATGCAAAAATAAAAGCCTATTATAGACATTAGAGAAAATATGTTTTTGCTCTCAAGCCTATTTATCAGCCATGACCAATATGACCATGCCACTACGTTTTGATTTTTTTTAACTCTATTTTTTATTTTCTAAGTATTCCAATAAGAAAATGAAAAAACCAAAACGTGGGGACATGGTCCATGGCAGATATAAGTTTTATGGCTAAAACATATTTGCTCTAATGTCTTTATCCAGGAAGGAATCAGTCGACTACGTTTGTATTAAAAACCCAGCCAAGTGCGAAACTCGCGCACGAAGGGTTCCGTACCATTATCACATTTGGGTACGGAACCCTAAAATGGTTTACAACCAATTTTTAAATTTAATAAGAAAATGTGAAATATTTAGCTTTGATTTTTACACCGATCATACGACCACACCACTCAAATTTTTTAAAAAAAAAAAACTTTGCACAAAGAAAATCTAAAGCTCATAAGAAACTCTTTGGTAAGTGAAGGCAGACTGGTATATTTGACAGATAGGGCAGCCATTTTGAATTCCATGACCAACTCGATTTGTCCTGACCAATCAGAAGCGACCTCACATTGGAATAAAACTCCTTGTAGTTTTTGAAACACGTTTGTTGTATGGGAGCCCCTCTTAAATACTTGTTTTATTTTGTTTTTAGTATTAGTTGTTGTAGCGGCTACCGAAATACATCTTCTGTGAAAATTTCAACCGTCTAGCTATTACGGTTCATGAGATACAGCCTGGTGACAGACGGACAGATAGACAGACAGCGAAGTCTCAGTAATAGGGTTTCGTTTTTACCCTCTGGATACGGAACCCTAAAAACTAGTAGGTACCCTTTCCTCTTAAATAGACTAAAGAAAGTGTATTTTTTTCAGATACGTCCTTTACCCGTTGGACTTGTACAACGACTCAGCGCAATACGCTCTGACAGTATTCAAGAAGCAGTTTCTGTATGACGAAGTGGAAGCAGAAGTCAATTTGTGCTTCGATCAGTTCGTGTACAAGCTCTCCGAGCAGGTTTATGCTCATTACAAGCAATTGGCGTCGAGGTGAGTGACAAATATTGGAATAGTCTTTGAATTTGCGTTAAATAACTTTTATTTTACCATTCCCACTCTAAAAAGCTCATTTTATTTATTACAATCAGTGGATAAAAACGCCTTTTAATCACTATTTTGGTGTTTGAATTTAGAACACACACCAATATATTCGACCTCCATCTCAATGCTTATATAACTAACTTGCGCGAAAAATACTCGACATTTTTCTTTTTTTTTTCTTGTTCTTTATTCTTTTCTTTTCTTTCTCTCTCTGAACTCTTTTAACTTTTTCTCATAGTCATGGTGTAAAGAATAGTATGCAACTCTTGAATAAAGTACGGATTTACATATAGGGCCATGAATCACTCGCGTCGCTCAGGATTCTAACACTTGAATCATCGCGAAAACAGAAGAAAAATCTACTTGAATCATGTTACATGATTCAACGGTCTTAGTTCAGTCGTTAGGATCCTTCACTTGCTCGTGATTCATCTATGCCCATCGCTTTGACTCCGTCCTTTATTCACTAAATGCATAATATACTATTTATTATAGAACTAAGTGGCCTATAAAACTGCATATATTAGTTGAGAACGTTATACCTCTTAATTGTTTCCAGCATGCTGTTGGACAAGCGGTACCGGTCGGAGATAGCGGCGCGCGGGGCGGGGGCGGGGTGCGGCGCGGGGCGGTACGCGTCGCTACTGCGGCAGCGACATGTCGCGCTGCTGGGGCGACACGTCGACCTCAACGCACTGGTAACGTAGCGCGGGGCGGGGGCGGGGTGCGGCGCGGGGCGGTACGCGTCGCTACTGCGGCAGCGACATGTCGCGCTGCTGGGGCGACACGTCGACCTCAACGCACTGGTAACGTAGCGCGGGGCGGGGGCGGGGTGCGGCGCGGGGCGGTACGCGTCGCTACTGCGGCAGCGACATGTCGCGCTGCTGGGGCGACACGTCGACCTCAACGCACTGGTAACGTAGCGCGGGGCGGGGGCGGGGTGCGGCGCGGGGCGGTACGCGTCGCTACTGCGGCAGCGACATGTCGCGCTGCTGGGGCGACACGTCGACCTCAACGCACTGGTAACGTAGCGCGGGGCGGGGGCGGGGTGCGGCGCGGGGCGGTACGCGTCGCTACTGCGGCAGCGACATGTCGCGCTGCTGGGGCGACACGTCGACCTCAACGCACTGGTAACGTAGCGCGGGGCGGGGGCGGGGTGCGGCGCGGGGCGGTACGCGTCGCTACTGCGGCAGCGACATGTCGCGCTGCTGGGGCGACACGTCGACCTCAACGCACTGGTAACGTAGCGCGGGGCGGGGGCGGGGTGCGGCGCGGGGCGGTACGCGTCGCTACTGCGGCAGCGACATGTCGTGCTGCTGGGGCGACACGTCGACCTCAACGCACTGGTAACGTAGCGCGGGGCGGGGGCGGGGTGCAGCTAATGCGAGTATGGATCTAGATTACGCTGTGTGTAATAACGTCGTGCAATATGTTATACTAACCATAGCTGCGCCGTTAATCAAATAGTTAACTTCGTTAATCATAATCTGCTACAAAAAAAATTAGCTTCGTTAAACGTTAAAACATACATTTCGGAAGAATTAACGCAAGTTAACGTTAATCGTTAATATGTGTAAAAAGTAATGAAATGCCGTGCCGTTGTTTCATACTTGTCTAAACCTGTTTATCGCGCCGCGCCGCGGTGCCGTGCGGTAAATAGTAGGCATTGGATTAACGATTAACGGACTTCTGCATATTAACGGAAGTTAACGTGTCCGTTAACATTTTTAAAAGTTAATCCGTTAATCAAAATGTTAACTTCGTTAATTAACGATTATCGGATTAACGAGTTAACGCCCAACTATGGTACTAACTATATGTACATCCCCGCAGGTAGCGCAGCGCATCAACGCGGACATGCACCGCGCGCTGGACGCCGCCGTCGCCAAGTTCGAGGCGGGGGACATCACCGGACTTGTGGTAACTATCCATACACCATCCAGCCAGGCTAACTACATGCACACTTGCTATCCATCCAGTATCACGGGGCTATGGAGCCCCGGACCTTTGCGCGGCATGCGTGGAACCGAAGCCAGCACGTATAGGCCCGCGTCAATAACAATTTTACTCACAAACTATAAAGTGGACACCAAGCCTGCGATTATCCCTGTCTGCACTATAAAATGCTTGAAAATGCTTGACAAAGAAAGGCTTAGCACGCAATTTAAGCCCTAGCTAGAGACTAGCATTTTTCCTTACGGTGACTTTTTTCTGGTAATTAATAATAACTTTGTAGCGCCGTATATGTGTTGTACATAATGTAATAATTGTTATATTCCCCAGGAACTCGAAGGTCTGATATCCGTGAACCGTCTCTGCCACAAGCTGCTGAGCCGATACCTGACGCTCGACGATTTCGACGCCATCTTGCGGGAATCCGACCACGGAGTCTTGGCGCCGTAAGTTTTATCTTATTTATTACCTCCTTACTTTACGAGCGGTGTTGGTCTAGTGGTAGATACCGCGACTTTCATTCCGAAGGTCGTGGTTTCGAATCCTGGCCGACCACGCACCAATGACTTTTTCTTAAGGAATAAATTAAGTACGCTATTAACATCGCTCTTACGGTGAAGGCAACATCGTGAGGAAACCTACGGCTTAAAAGTTACGCTAAAAGGCCCAGTTATAGGGCTAGCTGCAGAAACACACACACACACACACACAACACCCCCTTACTTATGAACAATAACTTGTAATGTTTGTAATGTGTGTCATTTGTGCTGACTATAAATGCTTACTATACTTTCAGATACGGCCGCGTAACCCTTCACGTGTTTTGGGAATTGAATTACGACTTCTTGCCCAATTACTGTTACAACGCGGCCACTGACAGGTTAGTGTGTCATTATTTATTATACTCTGTCTTGAATAAGGGACCTGTAAAGGTCTCGAAACGTTGATCGTTGAAACAATGCTAAAAGTAATAAACACCACGCGATTATAACAGAAAAATGTCTTTAATTTCAATACAACATCGCGAAAACAGAAGAAAAATCTATACTTACCCTATTTCAGAAACTTAGCTCAAAAATGTAAACACAGAACTGTCAATTTTAAAGGAAAAAGTAAATAAAAAACTGCCAGTCCAAATAAATATATGGGTTAATATTTTTTAATCTGAGATTCTCAAATAGGGTAAAGGACTATTATTGCACTGCGTTGCTGTCCGCAAACCTCCTGAATAGTCCAGCTAGGTTAGCATGACAGCAACAAGATACATTTTGATTGATGGATTGACGTTGAGCTGAAAATGAACCTGAAAATTTAGATAATGTCTTTAATTTCGAGATTTCCTTAGTAGTCAGCATCAAATAACCCAGTATTTTTGTATAATAGGTTTGTGAAATGTCGCGGTATCCAGTTCGCGGTGGGAGTGACACGCGAGCGGCCGGCGCAGTACGGCCACGCGCTGCTGTGGGGCTCCAAGCAACTCTCGCTGGCTTACTCCGCGCAGTACGCGCAGTATGCCGGTACGTTACACTTCTATATGTCGCGGTATCCAGTTCGCACTCCAGAGGTGATCTGATCACCCATATAACAGTATTTAGTACAAATGATAAATGTGACTGGCTTATGGCCACAGACAGGCAACTTGGGGAGTGTTCCATTCCATGCATCAAGCAAAAATCGAATTATCCGCGATAAGGGAAGCAAAATCGCTACCCTTGTCCTTTGCGGTGTGAGCCAGAGAATCATCAGCTTAAATGCCCCTCAATTGTGATGAGAGGTAAAATGTGTGTTGTTCACAGGATTGATTATATTTATGATTTCAGGGTTCGTAGGTCCGCAGCACCTGCACGCGCTGGTGCGTCTGCTGGGGTACCAGGGGGTAGCCGTGGTGGTGGGCGAGCTGCTGGGGGTGGCCCGGGGGCTGCTGCACGGAGCCCTGGCGCAGTTCGCGCGCGCGCTGCATCACGCCATGCCCCGCCACTGCAAGCTGCCCAGATACGACTACGGCTCCAACGGTGAGTGGTCAACCAAAAGCCAACCCTTTTGGTTGCCATGTAGCCATGGCATAGAATAAGACATCACTTTCCGTTGGTGTCATTAAAGGCGACTAAGAGATCTGAGGGAGACTAGCGAACCTAGATTCGTAAACTGCTCTTAGGGAGGGCTAGACTCAAGCCGCCCGTACAAACATTGCCAAATCTATTTGCAGCTGTTATGGTCAGCAAGACTTACCTACTGTATTTAAGCGGACGCCGCATAGTGTGTATTTTGGCTTCATATTTGAACCACCCCTCTTTGTGTCCCCTTACGGTACTTTAAGCTATTTAAGAACACTAGCAGCTCCCCGCGGTTTCACCCGCATAAGTCCCGATCCCGTGGGAATATCGGGATCAAAAATAGCCTTCCTCAATAAATGGACTATCCAACACCGAAAGAATTTTTCAAATCGGACCGCACGTTGCAGGCGTGCTGGGCTACTACCACGCGCAGCTGACGGACATCGTGCAGTACCCGGAGGCGCGCACGGAACTGTTCCACGCCTTCCGCGAGCTGGGGAACATCATACTCTTCTGTATGCTCATCGAACAGGTATCATATCGCATTTTACATTACATAAAACCTCATTTTTATGTATTCTATTTTAAGTGCTTAAGCCTGTACTGGGCTTTCATAGAAATATTTTAAAGAAACAATATTTCTGCAAAAACACAACGCACGATAGGCGCAGGGCTGGATTCGAACCCGCATCTTATTCAAACCGGGAGTCAGAGTGTTCGAATCCAGCCCTGCGTCTATCGTGCGTTGTGTTTTTGCAGAAGTATTGTTCCTTTAAAATATTTCTAATTTTTATGTTTAACTAGCTGACCCGGCGAACTTATTTCCGCCTTAGAGGCAAAACAATATCGCATCCGTCCGTTTCCTTGTTCTTAGCTACTCCCCACCAATTTTCAGCCAAATCGGTTCAGCAGTTCTACATTATAAATAGTGTAACTAATACTTCTTTCTTTTTTAAATAAAAATAGTTTTTTGTGAGAAAGGGACATCCTGAACCAGCGCTGTGTTGGTGTGCGTCCGCCTCACAGCTTATGCTGAGTATGTTTCTGTTGTCACATTTAAATAATCTTTATTTTATTTTTTAATATTAGTAACTCATTTATTTAGCATGGCTGAAAAAGGTCCTGCGTCTATTTCCTTCAATAAAAAACTTAGTAGACTGTAAATTTGTACTTGAATCCTTTTATTATAAAACATTTGCTCTTAAAACCAATAAAAATAAAATAATACTTAAAATTTTACCTGAAATCTGTACAGACATTTTTTCCTACTTGACAACTCTATTTTTCAAATCTCTCTTTCCTCAAAACAATGACATCTAACTTATAAAAACTCCTTTCTCAAAAAGTGGCTTCATACGACTTTAACAATGGCAATAAAGTGTTTTTGATATTTTTATTTATCCTTATTAATAAACGTGGAGTAAGGTCGGAGAGATTTTACTACTTTTTGTGTCTCAACTTTGAAAGTTCTTGTCACGGAAAAAGACAAAGCATGTTCTCACTACTCCGACCTTACTCCACGCACCTATTCGGGTGTTCGCTCGACGCGCTACAAAGGCCGTCGTCGAGAGGCCGTCGTCAAATAACGTATGTGTGCGCATGTTTGTTTTATTGTTTGTTATTATTTCTAGGCTTTGAGTCAAGAAGAGGTCACGGATTTACTTCACGCCGCGCCTTTCCAGAATATATTACCGAGACCTTACACTCCAGGTAAGATTTCAAATAGAATTGAGAATAGTATAGAATAAAATTTAATATTGTTTCACTAACATGAAAAATATCAAAAAAAAAGAAGAGATTAATTCATATGTGTACACCGCTAGAACACTTTGTATTAGAGAAGGGCCGACAAGTCGCCGACTAGTCGTCAACTAACAATTATGCAATGAAACCAATATTTTATTTAATTTGTAGTACTTACAGTTAGATTAGAATGTGGGTAGTCAGAAAAACGTTAACGAAACACGTCATAGCCTACATACATAATCTTAACATCAAACATCTAAAATATCTTAGCTATGTCTCAGCTCCATTAAATTGTATTTTCATCTTTCATTTTTATTTCAACTAATTTAGGAAATTTTGTTGCCGCCTAGACTAGTCGGCTAGTCTGCTAGTCGGCAGAACCCCTAGTCGGCCCATCTCTACTTTGTATTCCATTTTAAATATAACAAATTAATTAAATCCTGTAATGGGCCTCTGGAAGCCTTAAAAGTTGTGATTTTTTTACGACAGTGAAGTCAGAATCTAGCTATTTCGCCCTAGGCCACTTTGGCACGAATATAAAATCCTTTTAAATAAAATATGACTTCCTACTAAACATGAAATTTGTGCAAACTTATGTTATTTATAATAAATGTATTAATATGAATATTATGTTTTCAAACATTATAGGATAGTTTTTCAAAAACTGTTGTATTTCCTATTATGTTCATACAAATCGGGCAAATATCACCAATGTACATACCACTACCATTGATGGTGTTGATGCACCATCAATGTATTTGTATGTACGTGTACCTATATTCCATGAAGAAATACTTTGAATTGAACATCAACGTAAACTATGTATCGTTTGTACTTTGTCACATGTCACATGACGTTACAAAGTTAATAAACAGAGACAAACATTACATAACTTAATCATCTGTTAATCATCGTTTATAATTTTTGTTTTGGACAGAGGGTGAGAAGCCGGAGACAAAGCAGAAGAGACTGGAGGCGAAGTACGCTGCGCTCCAGATCGGACAGAACGTCGAGAAGTATGGTAATGCTAAGGTAAGGATATGACTACTTATTATTTGATGCTAAAATCGTGATTTTTTTATGAATCCTTTACTAATGAATATTAATCGCTGCCACAACAATAATTGACCAATCAGAGAATCGGATTCTGGGTGAGACGACACATTCGACAGATATCTATTGTTTTGTTCGCAGCAAGCGCAGTTGGCTCGCGAAGGCGACCTGCTGACCCGCGAGCGGCTGTGCTGCGGCCTGTCGCTGTTCTCTGTAGTACTGCGGCGGCTACGGGGGTTCCTCACCGCGCCGCAGTGGCCCGCGCCGCCCGCCGCCCACCACGCGCCGCTACACACCGACGACACCACCGAGTTCCACAGGTATACACTTCCACGGGTATACAGTTCCACGGGTATACACTTCCACGGGTATACACTTCCACAGGTATACACTTCCACGGGTATACAGCTCCACGGGTATACACTTCCACGGGTATAAACTTCCACAGGTATACACTTCCACGGGTATACACTTCCACAGGTATACACTTCCACGGGTATACACTTCCACAGGTATACACTTCCACGGGTATACAGTTCTACGGGTATACACTTCCACGGTTATACAGTTCCACGGGTAAACAAATCCTCGCCGCGCCGTAGTAGAGATTTTATATATTCTTAATCCCAAAACTTTTCACTAATACTATAAATATGACATGATTATTGTTCCATTTCAGATTGTGGTCGGCTCTTCAATTCTTGTACTGCATTCCGGTTGGTGACACACAGTTTACTGTCGAGTAAGTATATGTGATGATACGTAACGTTATTACTGCAATTATTACTGTTAATTTTAGTACCTAATCTGAAATGAAGAACTCGAAGAGCTCTTTCACTTCTGCAAAGAAACTAGTAGCCTTCGTTCAATACTTTCCGAGATATAAGCATTTCAAGTTTGACAGCTGTCATCCGAAAAGAAGTTCTCGAAGAGCCCTGTCACTTCTGCAAAAAAAACTAGTAGTTTAGGATCAATACTTTCCGAGATATAAGCATTTCAAGTTTGACAGCTGTCATCTGAAATGAAGATTTCGTAGAGCCCTATCACTTTTGCGAAGAAACTAGTAGTCTAGGATCAATACTTTGAGAGATATAGGTAATCATTTTAATTCTGACAGCTGTCAATTGTCAGGTTTTTAAAAATTACTATCGTATTTAGTTTTTTTTTCAATAGTCTTTTTTTGTAAAGACGTTTATGTCAAAATTGACATTATGCGCTTTTGACAATTTGTCCATTTGTCATATTGTTCTTTTGACCTCATACTCCTAACCTAACCTAACCTAAACCTGTCATTCCGACCTTTATCTCGATTTGGGTTAGGTTAGGAATATACCCTTTTTACGTTACCAATAGTTCTTCATGTAATCTCTAGGTCTACCACCCATATCCACCCATGCTTAGTGCTAAGTTTGTTGTTACCTTTGTCCCAGGGAGCTGTTCGGCGAGGGTCTGCACTGGGCGGGCTGCACCATCATAGCACTCCTCGGCCAGCAGCGACGGTTCGAGGCGCTAGACTTCTGCTACCACATCCTGCGCGTGCAGCGCGTCGACGGGAAGGATGAACTCGTCAAGGGCATCGTTAGTATACTGTATACTATACTGTACATACAGCTACATGCAGGTCTAAGCCCCAGCAGTGACAGCTGGAGGCGCTGGACTTCTGCTACCACATCCTGCGCGTACAGCGCGTCGACGGGAAGGATGAACTCGTCAAGGGCATCGTTAGTATACTGTATACTATACTGTACATACAGCTACATGCAGGTCTAAGCCCCAGCAGTGACAGCTGGAGGCGCTGGACTTCTGCTACCACATCCTGCGCGTACAGCGCGTCGACGGGAAGGATGAACTCGTCAAGGGCATCGTTAGTATACTGTATACTATACTGTACATACTGCTACATGCAGGTCTAAGCCCCAAACTCGTCTCTGATGGACGAGCTTAACCAGTTCTTAAGTCAAACTGTTCGGGAAAATACTCGCACACTTTTAAAAAAAGATGGATCATAATTCGAGCGTTGTTGTTAGAATGCCCACCCCGAATGCCCGAAGATCCGAGCGAAGTGGAGACGTAAAAGTAAGAAGGCGTAAGTAAGATGTAGGTGTAGATATAGATCCTAACTGTAGTGTTTGTTGCAGCCGCTGAAGCGCATGGTGGACCGCATCCGTCGCTTCCAGGTGCTCAACAGTCAGATATTCGGTGTCGTAGCCCGCCACCTCGCCGCAGACGACGACGCGGGCCGAGTCGAGCACGTGCGCTGCTTCCCGCCGCCGCAGGCGCAGCCCTCACACACACAGTAACTGTAACGACGCAGGCGCAGCCCTCACACACACAGTAACTGTAACGACGCAGGCGCAGCCCTCACACACACAGTAACTGTAACGACGCAGGCGCAGCCCTCACACACACAGTAACTGTAACGACGCAGGCGCAGCCCTCACACACACAGTAACTGTAACGACGCAGGCGCAGCCCTCACACACACAGTAACTGTAACGACGCAGGCGCAGCCCTCACACACACAGTAACTGTAACGACGCAGGCGCAGCCCTCACACACACAGTAACTGTAACGACGCAGGCGCAGCCCTCACACACACAGTAACTGTAACGACGCAGGCGCAGCCCTCACACACACAGTAACTGTAACGACGCAGGCGCAGCCCTCACACACACAGTAACTGTAACGACGCAGGCGCAGCCCTCACACACACAGTAACTGTAACGACGCAGGCGCAGCCCTCACACACACAGTAACTGGAACCACTTTACCAACTTACAATCCCTTCTCTTCCTTCCTTCCCTTCCTTCTCTTCCTCCCTTCCTTTTCTGCCTCCCTTCCGTTCCAATCCCTTCTTTTTTATGGAAACTACGAAACCTTACATGGGCATCGCCTGAAAAGACACGCACTTGCCTTTTTTTAATTTGTGTCCTAGTACATACTTTTTGTCCTCTCTCCTGTAGTATAAGAATAGAAAAAGTTAGTACCTAACCTTTGTTTCCAATCATGAAAATCGGTTCAGTAATTGTATAGCATACCCGCCGTAAATAAGTTATTTTGTACTTTTAAGCTAACTTGTTATAATATTATTATACTAATATATCCTAAATGGTGGTAGGTAGGTTATTTAATCTGTCTATCACTAGATCGAAAATTCTCAGAAACAAGCAAGCATTTCTTAACTTTTACTGAGGTCGTTACATTATCCGATTTGCAGCACACATGGAAAGAAAAAGTTAATGTGTTTAACCAACGACTACAAATCGAATAGTGTAACAACCGTTTTAGAATAAGATATTTATATAATCTCATTTTTAAGTTTTATATAAAGACATTTTATAACAATAAAATTATTCCATGTATAATTAGAAAATAAGTAGGATTCCCCCGCAGTTTCTTTCTCGTAAGTCCTGATTCTTACGTCTCTGTCAAAAGCTGGACTATTTCTTCCGTAATTTCCACGAGATCGGGACTTATGGGTGAAATACCGGGCTTTTTGTAGCCAATAAATGAAGTTTACTTTTATGCTTGAATAAAGTATTATAATGTATATTTCTTGTTTTATATTCACCAACACTAAAATGCAAGTCACGGAGTACTTTCACTTGCGGGGCGCAGGACCTATTTTATTATTTTGAATTTATGGTAAACCTTACACTGAGGCTTTTTAAAAGCTTTTTCATCCCATCTATTCGAAAAGAGCTAGTCTAATCCCTGTAAACAGGGCAAGAACTAGCTCTTTGCTGCTGATGTTCCTTTATTTTCCTCCCTGTTAACAGGGCGAAAATAGGATTGAATTTGAAATGTGGATAGTTTTAAAATGTTTCAATCAACAAAGAGTTCCTATCACCGTACTGCGTGTCTGTTAGGCAAGTGATGGGACTGATGGGTGATAGACCGAGCAGGTTAAGCAACACATGTCTGATAGGTGAGCGATGGGTGTTCGACCTTACAGGTAGAATATTGGTAGAATAAAGGGTTTTTGTAGAAAATGGTAGGTTTTGGTAAATAATGGTAGGGTTGGTAAGTTTGGTGAAAAATGGTAGCTATTCTTAGAAATGGTAGTTTTTGGTAGAAATGGTAGTTCTTCGTAGAAAATGGTAGGTTTGGTAGAAAATGGTAGGTTTGGTAGAAAATAGTAGGTTTGGTAGAAAATGGTAGGTTTGGTAGAAAATGGTAGGTTTGGTAGAAAATGGTGGGTTTGGTAGAAAATGGTAGGTTTGGTAGAAAATAGTAGGTTTGGTAGAAAATGGCAGGTTGGAATCTTACAAGTTTGTATGATGATGATGATGATGATGACCCACTTCAAATTCACATATTTAAAATTAAACAAACATGCGAGGCGCGCCGCCCGCTGACAATCGAGCAGGTGCCAAGTAAAGTATCACAGTCAAGTATCTTGTAAATAAATGGCGGATACGCAGAAGTCGAGTTTACATAGAAGTCGTACGTAAATTGCCTACTGCGCGAACTTACCCCTTCCACGTTATTTTTTTCAAGATGTTTGCCGGCACCGATTTTATTATCAAGCGTGCCACACGCATTCGAGACGCGAGCGAGACAACGCATGTACGCTTTTAATTATTATTTTTACATAGTTGGAAATATCATTTACACCAATAAACGGAATGATTATATTATTTATCAAATCATTTTGGCAACGAACTCAGATTTTGGGATTCTCTCTTTGTGTGGATAGTAATAAAATTCTCCAAGTAAAGTTGCAGTGTTAAGCTAGTTAGTGTCGCCCCTCGCCCGTGTATTTTGAGCTTTAGAGGCTTATCTATGAATTATTTTTAAACTGTGACTATCTGTCTGTGTAGGTCTGTGGCAATTTCTGAAAATGAAAATGGCGTTTGGTGTTTTGTTATGTGTTGTGTATTTTCCATCATACATTTTATAAGGCGTATTCTGTATTATTCGCCGAACCTAAACTAAATAAAGCTTTATTAGTGAATAAAAGTACATTTACAAATAGTAAAAATGAATATAAACATAGTTTACGAGGTGGGTGCTGTGCCTATTCATGAACAAGTCCAAATGGGGCAGCAGCTTCAAGAAAACGAGCCTCCAGTGATAATAAATATGCAACCCCCACAAGCGGAGCCTCCGCCACCTCCCGATGAGAAAAAACCTTTAATCGAGAAGAAGAAAAAAGAAGCTATCGAAGGCCAAGCGAAGGAAGTAATTTACAGAGTTATAAAATTCTTTGAAAGTGAAAAACAGAATAGAGGCTACGCTTTTCCTGTCGAAAATGTTGTTAAACGAGCCTGTGCGGCGACAGGATTGTCAGAAAGCACCATCAAACGCATCAAAAGGGACGGCCTTCGCGCCGAAGCAACTCAAACAAAAATGTCAGGCCCAAAGAAAAAACGAGTGCGAAAAACTAAAGTCCAACTTGATTATTACCAATTATGTGCATTACGAGGCATCGTGAACAGCTACAGCCTTAGAAAAGAGGTTGCAACTCTAGGTAAAATATTAACATCAGCAAGGAACGAGCTAAACTACACCGGAGGCAAGGAATCTCTTAGATTAATACTGTTAAATAAATTAGGGATTAAGTTTAAGAAATGTGAGAAGAAGAATAAAAAGCCGCCGGAGCAGCCCCCGCCGCCGCCTCCTCAGATGAACAACCACAATGCAGTGATGCAGGTCCATCCACAAATGCAGCCGATGAAGCCTCCTGACGTCACTAACCACACCACTATGTGTGTCTACACACACATGATGCCACATGTGCCCCCTGTCTCCTACTAGCTTCTCTAAGACTTTGTTTCATAAATACAGACAGATCTATTGAGAATTATGATTGAATTCATACTAGAAATGTTTTACAGGGAGAAATGCATCATCAAAAATCGCTTGCTGGGTAAGTGCGCTAACCACTGCACTCACCCCACAAGCATTCGCACAAGGGCACAGGTTCGAATCCTGTTATGGTAGAATTTTTGATGATGCATTTCTAGCAATAATAACATAAGAAATGTTGAATTCATAGTTTTAAACCTGAGTGCTACTATCCTACCAACTTATAAAACATGTTATTAAGATGTAGACTCCAATATTGATGGATCAAGGCAGGCCATGCATTACTAAGGGTGCAGTCATTCATTACCATACAGGTAATCCAATCCCGAAATGTCAACCACATCACAACACTCATTCATCACCGATAGGTCACTCAATATTACCGAGGAATCTGTTAGCCCATGAATTGCAGCTGCTTGAATAGTGTCTCTGGTACCTAGTATTTCCGATTCGCCTAGGGTCTTTCTACCGCCGCGCGCTTCTATGAAGCTGTTATAGAATTTACAGCAATTATAGAAAAGAGCATGTTTGTAGACAAAACTTTTATCAACAATTTTATTGTCAAAATGTCAAGCTGGGTGACAGCATGATAAAACCAATAATTCTACTATGTCATCTACAATCCAACCCCACCACATCCACTTTTCATGAAAAGACAGGATTTGATCTCTATGGATTTATTTAAGACTTATAACCAACTCAACAAACTATTTATGTACCTATGAGCTCAGTTCCATCTTGAATTATTTGATGCTAAATTGTGATTTTTATTAATCCTTTACTAATGAATATCAATCGCCACCACATCAATAATTGACCAATCAGAGAATTAGATTCTGGATGTAGTGGAATTGGATTCTGGACGACACTGTACTATTTGAAAAATTGTAGTTTTCTGGAAAGTGTTGCAATAGGCGCCTCAAGCAAAGACCCCAGTCCTATCTACATAGGTACCTAACAATTTTGATTGCAGTTGGTAACTGCAACGGATCCCAAGTCTGCTCTTACAATTGTTTCTCAATAGGGTGTCAAAAAAATAGTATTTGTCATATTTGACACATTTTGTAGTGTAGACATTTTATGTCTATTTTGTTTTAGTAGACAAAAGTGTTAAGTATGCATCAAATATGATAATTACTATTCTATTGAGACACGATTGAGGGCAAACTCAAGACCCTGTTTTTACATGATGGAGTTTTATCATATTTATAGTAAAAATGAATTTCTTTTATATAAAAACAGATTTATCAATTGTATCTACTTGATTATTTAATATAATTTTTTTATGTATAAATTAAGTATATTTAAATATTGTATAGCATAGTACCTATAGATTTACAGTTATATTTAGAAACGTTTCTAAGGGAGGCCTTAAATAAGAGAAACGCTTTGTGACATTTTTGCAAAGTAAAGGTCCTATCACAAATTTTGTTTGAAGTATTTTTTACTGCCTACACTGCACGTAGCCCTACAAGACACGCACTTGCCTATTTTTCAAATGTAGATGCTTGTTTGAATGTTTGTGTTTCAATCGCGCAAAAATTACTGAACCAATTGCTATGAAACTTGGTATGCAGATATGAATACCAAGTTTCATATGTGTGTGCATAGGTTGGAGACCAGCGGCTCAATTCTTGTAAATAATTACATACCAGTTCGATGACAGAGACAGTGCAGACCGATGACAGACGCAGTGCAGACGCAACGCAATTACTCTCATTGTATTTGTATGGCAGTTAAGAGTATATTTTGAGTTTTTTTTGTAATTGTGTTGTGTCTGCGTTGCATCTGCACTGCGTCTGTTATCGGTCTGCACTGTCTGTCATCGAACTGATATGTCATTCATTATTTACGAGAATCGAGCCGCTGGATTAACACATAGGCTACTTTATATCCCGATATTCCCGCGAGATCGGTAATTACGCGGGTGAAATCGTGTCAGGTTTACAACTAAAAAAGAAAGTTTAGTTACTTAATGACAATGACTATTTACAAAGACAAATAGTAAATGGGCTCTCAACTCCGTGACAAACGTCTCTTAATATAGTTGTTAGTAATTATTTATGATAAGGCTGAGCATTAAAGTTATTGTATTTTGAATCGAATAAATATGGTCAATAAGTTTTATTTTAGTGTATTGATTTCACCTCTTCCGTCTCAGGTTTAATTCGTATGAAGCGTCCGCGTCGATCTAAACACGCTACACTTATTATTATTCATAACTCAACCTTTACCGCCATCATGCAAAAAAAAAACAAATGTTAGGTTCAATAAATTAGTAGTAAAGTAAGTATGTACATACTCACTCACTTATATTTTATTTTATAAAACCAAAACGAATAAATTAATATTTCATTATTTTTAAAACATATATAACCTACGTTCATAACATAACCTACCTGTAGGCAATCTCAAAATACTTATAGGTGAGAAAACAATTTTATTTAGGAATCTCTTAACCAATCTGTAGACTAGTCAACATCCCACACATGATGAATATGAATCTTACTTAACATAGCTGCTGCTCTTTGAGACAATAGCTGCCCCACTTACCATTACTACCCACCTTTCGGTTGACTAGTCAACAGACTCCTAAGGGAAAAGGATACTCTTTTCTTTTGAGCCGATTTGATTTGCGCCATGTTGCGCGACATCAGCGCAAAATAGCGCAAATCAAATCGGCACAAAGAAAATTTCCCAAACGTATCATTTTACAGACGTAGTCGACTGTTTCCTCCATGGACAAAGACATTAGAGAAAATAATGTTTATGCCAGTAATTTTACCACTTTTTGTTAATGTCTGTCCACTTTGAAAGTTTTAGTCACAAAAAAGACAAAGCATGTTTTCACTACTCCGACTTTACTCCACGTTGATAAGTTACGGTGAGAGATTGATAGTTCGAGTGAGGTCCCGGTGCTGCGTCTTCTGGTGAGTCATCATGGCGGTCTTCTGTGCGAAGGTAGCGGAGCAGTAGATGCAGGCGTACGGGCGCTCGCCGGTGTGCGTGCGGCGGTGGTGTATCAACACGCGGCTCGTCTGCCAACAGCGTCATCAATCATCATCAGAGATCGGAATTAGGTGAGCTAATTTACCTACAGTTAGAACAGAGACAATAAAAGTGGAGACTTCCTTACATTTAAAAATATTATCCGGGATATTTACTCTGAATTTCGGGATATTTTAATATAGTAAATGTTGTGAGGTGAAGAAATAGAAGCTATAGATAGACCGTGGAAGAAATCTGTTCGGAGCCAACGCTGAGATATACTATCAGGTTACAGTAGACTTTAAAATGAGCTACCTTAACTAAATGCGTAAATATACGAAATTTCTTATCTGTACTGTTGAAGAGATCTCCAGTTTGAAGCAAAATCGATTGTGATGAAACTCAGTACAGTAGATAGCTAAAGACCTGCAATAACAAATAGACTTTCTATCCCGATATTTTTGGACTTACATAGGTGATACCACGACGCGCACCAAACCAGAAAATTGTATACTTACATGGAAGCCTCGTCCACAAAGATCACATATTTTGTCCTTGACTTTCGGCACTTTCAAGTGGACGCTCAGGTTGTGACATTTCAGTCCCCAATTATTGGCGTACGACTGAAAATTTAATTATTTATTTATTCATCATCTTCTCCTTCTCATCTCGTAAATAATTACATACCAGTTCGATGACAGAGACAGTTCAGACCGATGACAGACGCAGTGCAGACGCAACGCAATTACAAAGAAAACTCATAATCCACTCTCTTTGTATTCGTAAGGTTGAGTGAGAGTATATTTTATGAGAGTACACTGTCTCTGTCATCGAACTATGTAATTATTTACGAGAATCGTGCCGCTGAGCGATGTTCCCGGTTGCATCCACCTCGGGAGCCCGGGGTCTGCTAAATCACAAATTGTTTTATTCATTTGGGGTCGGCGCAGTAGGTAAGTCATCAATGATCATTGACCATACCCCTGCAAAATATATTTGGCAATATTTTTACGGTCGGCCGCCTACCTGGCACCAACCTTCCTAGGGACCAAGCAGTTTATCCGCCACCGCGCGGGGAAAACTCAAGGTTTGCTAGTCTCCGTAGTCTGCTAGTAAATTCTTACGGCCAGAGCCGTAAGAATTTTGCCAAATCTATTTGCAATAGGTATCCATGATAATGGATGACTTACCTACTGTGTCGATCCTAAATAATTTTGGGTTTTAGCGGACCCCGGGCTCCCGAGAGGGAAACAACCGGGAACATCGCTCAGATACCGCCCATTCTCATCGCGCGCTCCTACCTTATTACACGTAGCGCAATTGAACCTCTTCTGAATCGCGTGGACATGGCTTATATGGTTCCGGAGGTTGTCTTTCCTTCGGTATATCTTCCCGCATTCAGGGCACGGAATGCTGTAACCAAACCATGATAAAAAACCATTAATTTTGAATTTCCAATCATAGATGCCCTGCATTGAACTAAGATCAGTTCATTTGCGAAGTTTTATCAGTATAAGTAAAATATTGACTGACTAAAAATAAAATCTTTCTCCGAATAAAACCGATATTAGGGTAGAAAACTAAATTTTTCATAATTCTATTTTGGTATTTATGGCATATTTTATGGCATAAACATATTTGCTCTAATGTCTTTATCCAGGGGGGAAAATGTAAACTACGTTTGTATGGAGAAAGAGAATGGAGACTGTCCTCCTAAGGGAGGTTTCAGTATTTTTCTTTAGTCAGAATAAATGCTGTCTGACATCAAGCTGTGATAGGCCGAGATGTAACTTGCAATAGCCTTACCTCATTGAGTAACAGTATAATAAAAAATATACGTATTTTAATTAGCAGAACGTTGCACACAGCGTCTTCTAACTACAAACTAAAATTGGGGAAACTTACTGTTTTTTCCTTTTCTACCTACTAATTTTATATAAATTAAACAAGAAAAAAAAATACTAAATTACTTACCTACTCAATTTCTAGATGTAAAAAGTAAGGCTTACAAAATATAGATTCAATTTGGTCTAAGTTCTATGTTATGTAAAATGGATTACTTTGTATTATATTGACTGTAGAATCTGAAATAAATAAATAAATAAACTTATCTACAATGCGTGTACTATGGGAACTAGTCAACGGATATGTTTTTACAAAATCAACAAAGTTAGGTATTGTAAACGAAAACCGGCTAAGATCGGTCACCTCTGGGGCGCTTTGGGCGTGTGTCGCGGCGACTCCTTCAGGTGGCGTCTGTAGATGTGCACGCTCGGGAACTGGCGGTTGCATTCCACGCAGTAAGCCGACTCCTTGTCCACCTATAGAGAAAAAATGAAAAGAAATAATATTTCGTAATCTCTTATTCTCTTCTCTATTATTATAAAGTGGAAGAGTTTGTTTGTTTGTTTGGTTGTTTGAACGCGCTTATCTCTGGAACCGCTGGTCCGATTTGAAAAATTATTTCAGTGTTGGATAGTCCATTTATTGAGGGGGCTATAGGCTACTTTTGATCCCGATATTCCCACGGGATCGGGACTTACTCTAGGTAGTTTCACTAGAAATATCTTAAAAAAAGTATACGTCTTCAAAAAAGAAAACGCGAGTTCATGTATCGCGGCGTCTGCGTCGGTCTACGTATCGGGACACGAACAAATCCCCTTGGGCACACGGGGAGTCCGGTTGGACACACGGGGAGTCCGGTTGGACACACGGGGAGTCCGGTTGGACACACGGGGAGTCCGGTTGGACACACGGGGAGTCCGGTTGGACACACGGGGAGTCCGGTTGGACACACGGGGAGTCCGGTTGGACACACGGGGAGTCCGGTTGGACACACGGGGAGTCCGGTTGGGCACACGGGGAGTCCGGTTGGCACACGGGGAATCCGCTTGCGCACACGAGGAGGGCAGCTACAGGGGTCTCTTTACCTTGACTATAAGCTTCTCAGGATGCAAGTGCCTCAAATGATCCCGAAGAATTCTATGACTTTTAAATGATTTCACGCAGTCCAGACATTGGTGGATATTGTGGTGAATTCTGTAATCAAAAATCTTTAAATATAAATGAAATACGACACATAATATGTAGGCAATTCAAAATTATTTCGATAAAAAAATTTTTAAAGGAAAAATACATCTATAAAACCTTAGATAAAAACAAATAAGGGCAGATACGGTACCTAGCCACGGCAAATAAAATAAAATTGCGTCAGCTGACGCACTAACCTCAGTCGTATGTGAAACCGTTGTCACGTGAACACGAACTGTCACACTGCGAGTTTCTAGCTCATTTTTTGACTACGCAATGTCAGAATATACCCTATCTTCCCCTATAAGAACATCATTGTATAAAACACAACGTATGGTCGACGATAAGCAGGATTCGAACCAACAACGCATCTTTCCCAATGCCAGAGTAATGGCTTAACCAATTAGTGAATATTTGCATCTACTACAATTTGTATTCACCATTAGCGGCATCCCGAAAGCATTAAGTTACATAAATGTTCACACCCTAGAGCAGGGGTTCCCAAGCTGGGGGGCGCGCCCCCCAGGGTGGGCGCAGAGGCATTTACAAGGGGGCGCGGGTCACCTGTGTAGTTAAGTATTAAAACCTGAGAGAATGCATTCTATACGACCAATTAAATTATCTGAAATTGACGCCTGTCAAGAACATAATATTGTTTCCTCAGTCGGCCAATGTTAAGATCATGTTAAGACCTTATCAGCCTCTACCTCCTCCTCACGGGCGCTATCAAAAGTATTTGGTACAACTTGCCTTTTGTATGACTTTGAAAACTATAATGAGCAATAAAAATACTTATTTTAAACACTTTTTTTTCTGGCCTGATAATCTGGAATGGACGGGGGGGCGCGGACTTTTTTTTTATGGTCGAAAGGGGGCGCGCCTCAAATAAGTTAGGGAACCCCTGCCCTAGAGCCTCAATGGGTTTTGTTTTATTAGATGAATTTTCCCTTTAAAAATATTTCCATAAACGTCCAGTGCAGGGTTAAGCACTTAAAATAAAAGACAATATATTTTCTATGCCTTTAAATCTAGTGATACTAACCTGATATGTCTTATAAGTACCGATTTCTGGTAACATTTCTTCCCGCAGTAATCGCAGACAAACTTGCCGTGCTCCTTTCTGTAATGAGCACTAAACTCCTTCATCGTTCTGAAACACATCAAGGTATTTCTTACAAATATTATTATATTACGGGGTATTCACCATGTTTAAATTTGTTAAGCTATTGCATAGCTTTTACCGTTTTATGGCTTTGAGCGCGGCGACCGAATCAAGAAATTTCGTAACGAAAATAAAACCTAACACCCCCCACTTACCATGTAGCCTAAGAAAAAATGCTATGCAATAGCTTTACCGCGGCAGTCACCGAGTGCCACACGTTTTTTTAATAATATTGGTAGTAACCAAAATTATGTAAGTTTAAAAGGTATTTTTTGTTATTCATATTTGATATCTATACTAATATTATACATTACAGGAAAAAAATATTTGTTTGTCGCGAAACTACTGGACCGATTTGGAAAATCCTTTCACCAATAGAAAGCTACATTACATTACATACTTTTGATCCCGATATTCCCACGGGATCAGGACATACGCGGGCGAAACTGCGGGACGCAGCTATAAATTACAAGCAACTAAAACATCTTTTACTTTTTTTTACACACGATAGATGATCGACCACCATTTTAGCTGATGGTAGTGATGATATGGTCTAAAATGTAACACGCTCATCCAGAAGAAGGAAGACCGCAGTGGAACAAGATCCGACCCGTCTTCCTTAGTGGCTGGACCGGCCAACGTATCGGGACTCGGACGAGCCCGCTTGGCGCTACGACTTAGATCGGTAGGTAGTAACAAACTGCGGACCTGAAACCCCTTTTGGTCGCCTTTTACGACGGCCAGAGGATACCGTAGCTATATTCTTTTAGACCCGGGCTTAAATAAATGATCAGCCCATTAATTGTCCCACTGCAGGGCGAGAGCCTTCTCTTAGAGACGTTAAGCAGTAAGACGCCAAGGGACCCTACTCCGGATTAGCGAATGCCCCATGCCTTAGGACCGTGGTGACTCCTAACTCCTAGGACATATCGGTTTTCTCAGGATGTTTTCTCTCACCGTAAGAGTGATATTATTAGCGCACATAAGTTTTTCTTAAAGAACATGACTTTGGTGCGCGTTCGGCCGGGATTCGAACCCTCGACCCTCGGAATGAAAATCTACTACTAGACCAACACCGCCGACATACTTACTGAAATTCCATTTTACATGCCGTACAGCAGTATTTCTTCATATGCTGCTGTTTCAAATGCTTAATTTTGCCCGCAACCCGTACATGTGTGTTACACAGCTTACATACGTAGAACTGTGAGTGTTTAAACTTCCAATGGGTTTTGAGCGCCTCTAGCGTTACTATACGCTTATTGCAGAGACGGCATTTGTAAGGAGTACCCACCTGTAATATTAAGGAGTTTTTGGCCTTAATTGAGACAGTTTCTTTTTTTTTTAAAGTATTCATATTATTGTTTCATATGAAACTAGACCAAAAACTTGGGTTGGATGTTGTTGCGTGGGTTGTGTGTTTGTGAATGTGATTGTGTTTTTCTTTTACAAACTTATTTTATCAGACAGACAGAGTTACTTTCGCACTTGTTGTGTTAGTAAGGATTATAGTATAGATTTTTGCTCCGTTCCACTATTAGTTCTAAATATGCGACAATGTGAATAACGTGATCACTGCAAAAAAAACCGAGCTTCGTGAGTTTTTTCTCATTGGAGGTCGCGTTCTGAAGACACGGTAACTTACTGACGATTCAAAACGATAATGTGTTATTGAATAAATTAATTTAGCAATATTAAGTCAATAATTAGGTAATTACCTTGTGATGTTGAAAATTCTGATGCCTATAAAAATCAGCAGTCGCCTTAAACCCAATTTTACATTCACTACACTTATGTTTAAACGAACGATTCACCTCCCTTTCTTTTTTACACACAAACTCCTCTACCTCTCTCTCATCCAAATAAACTGGATCAAAATACGTGTTATGATGCTTATCAAAAGTAACATTTATCTTTTTAATTTCAACTTCTTCTCGGTAACTTCTGTTCTTATATGCTCGGTTAAAAGTTCTTCCATCTTTTATTTTATTTTTAAACTTTTTCTGCTCTCTTTTAATAGATTTTATCTTTTTTATTTCTGTTTTACGGATAGCATCGGTGTGGTGTGTGGAATCAGTGGGTTCATTGCATTCATTGCTGTAGTTATCGGAGTAATCTGGATAATTATCCTCATTTGTTTCTCCTTTATAGTTAATTGCAAGTTCTTCTTCTTTTATTAAGGATAAATTTTTTATTTCCAATTCCACGTCAAAAACGATGGCATCTGGTTCTACTGAAGGTTTCACCTTGGAGATATTGTCTTCTATTGGTTTGTAATTGTATTCATAATCGTAAACATTCTTTATTTTATTTGTGAGCTGAGATAAACTTGTTACATTTGCATTCTGTAAATAAAGATGGTTAATCCATTAAAGAACTAAACACACATAGCCTTTAAGCCATTCTTACAGACCGGCTAAGAGGAGAGCAGATTTTTTATCACATTTAAAACAGAGTTTTGAATTGTAATAAGGTTTATTTTTACATGTCACTTCTTTCAAGGTTTGCACTCAAGCAATCTCAATAATTAAAAAAACTTGAGAGTTGTCAAGGGACACCCAGATGGAACGAAGTTGCTGTAGTGTACCATGTATGCGTGCAGATACGTGGATATAAACGCATCGCTGGTAGGTACCCAGTTCGCTCTGGCTCAATATAGCACCGCACCGCTGCACCACTCTGCTTGGTGGTATACCGAGTTATGCCACCAAGCGCATGAGACGGACAGAGATAGACTCTAGACAAGGATAGCAATACACCACAGTTCCTTTCGATTAATTATGTCGTTACAACTTTTGGTCTTAATTTTTTTCGTCTAGCCCCCTTTCGCAACCCGCAATAAGGAACTTCATTCCAATATGTATGAATTTACTAAAGAAAAATAATATATGAGTATTATATTGTCCAGCCACCACAACACAACACAAGCTTACCATGAGGCTAGATGGCGCTGTGTAATGTTTACAGAATTTATTTATTTATAAATCAAATTACCATATCATAAAGCATGTCCATAAGTCGGTTCTGTGCCTGACACAACTGCCTCTGGAACTGCTCCACTTTCTTCAGTCTAGCTACACATTCCCAGCACATTTTCATTGTCTCTGAACCCTGGAATCCAGATACAGATATTGTCTTGGTGCATAGCTAAAGTTAAATAAAAAATATAATGGCCCAATTAAGTGGCTAGTTAGTTAGTTTCGCTGAGCCTTTTCCGCACTTAGCCTCACAATTGGGCCATTGTACGTGATTTCTTAGAGACATGACATGTTGGTTTCATCACGATGTTTTCCTTCACCGTAAGAGCGATGTTAATAGCGCACTTAAATTTTTCTTATAGAAAAAGACATGGGTGCGCGGTCGGCCTGGATTCGAAACCTTGACCTTCGGAATGAAAGTCGCGGTATCTACCACTAGACCAACACCACTCAATTAAGTGGCTAAAAGCTTGCTGCAGGACTGATTTCTTTCAGGGAAATTCTTTTGTTACCTGCTTAGATAAAAACAAAAATAGGCAGATACGGTACCCAGTCTCGGAAAATGAGACGATAAAACTGCGTCTAGCTGACGCACTATCCTCAGTTGTGTGTCGAACCTTTGCCGCGTGAGCACGTGCTAGCTCACTGCGATTACCTTTTTGAAATCCACTAGAATGCCTTCTTGCTTATTTTACAAATGCCTGAATTATTCAGGGAAACTAAAAAAAAGCCAGGCATCACATTTCACGCGTAATTACTCAAATAAATCTATAAAATTACATTAAAATCAATTTTTAAAGACATTTGTTTTTAGGGTTCCGTACCCAAAGGGTAAAAACGGGACCCTATTACTGAGACTTCGCTGTCTGTCTGTCTGTCTGTCCGTCCGTCCGTCCGTCCGTCTGTCACCAGGCTGTATCTCATGAACCGTAATAGCTAGACGGTTGAAATTGTCACAGAAGATGTATTTCGGTTGCCGCTACAACAACAAATACTAAAAACAAAATAAAACAAATATTTAAGAGGGGCTCCCATACAACAAACGTGTTTAAAAAACTACAAGGGTATCGAGTAGGTCGTGGAATTCAAAATGGCCGCCCTGTCTGTCAAATATACCAGTCTGCCTTCACTTACCAAAGAGTTTCTTTTAAGTTTCAGATTTTCTTTTTGCCTAAGTTTTTTTTTTTCTTTTTTTTGAGTGGTGTGGTCGTATGAAAAGAGTAAGGATCGAAGCTAAATATTTCACATTTTCCTATCAAATTTAAAAATTGGATGTAAATCATTTTAGGGTTCCGTACCCAAATGTCATAGTGGTACGGAACCCTTCATGCGCGAGTGTCGCACTTGCCCGGTTTTAATTATTTAAATACAATAATTTTATGAAAAAAAAGATAGAAGTATACAGCCTACGCGCGAGTGACACGTGCTTTCGTTCGATTTAGGTTGAGTGTTGCTATATCGTTCGCGCTACAGTCTGGAATATCTTTCTATCTCTGTCATTGATTACAATGTAGGTGCACGACATTGGAAATGTTTCTGTGGGCTGTATATTTGCATGTAGGTGTTTCTAGCTCATTTGACGAATATGCAATGTAAGAACATACCGTATTCCTTTGTTTGATTTTATCTAAGGCTACCTGGTACATCTTAGACCACATCGTCGCTTACTATATGGTGAGCTAGCAGTGGAATACTTGGCGATAATTTGTTTATAAAAATGTGAAACGGTTTGAGTTGTGACTTTTGTCTGCCCTTTAGGGGGCATTAAATTAACATATTATAGACAAGGAGGGGTGTAGAATCAACAGTGTTAGAAATTTTAGTTGAGGTAAAAATATTACATTTAAATTGTTGACTTGTTTTAGTTGTAATTATTATCTTTTATTTTTCTTTAATTATGTTTTAGGTAGTTATTTAAAGTACATATATTAAAGCAATTAAAGTCATTTTTCAGTTTTTATCGTGTGGGGCGTTTCTGAAGTCACATAGTACCTTTACAAGGGTATGTTTTACATATTTTTGTGAAGGTATATTGTGCAAAGTGATTAATAAATATTAGTATTTTTTTTGTCCATAATTTTTCTTAAGACGGTTGTTTCATTGAAACTCTTATAATAGATTAGAATGACAAGTCACATTTCAGTCAATCCTGAAGAAGGGACCTGTGAAGGTCTTGAAACGTTGAGCATTGAAATATAATGCTAAAAGTAATAAACACAAAAAAAAGGTATCTATACTTAGTTTTTTAATCATAGACTACGATTTGACATATCTTTTTGAAGAAAAAATCTCGAAAAACAAGGAGGCAAAACGTCAGATTATAGTCTGCATCAGAGCGCACTTTATGTATAGTACCTACTTTTTAACTTCAAACACAATATTACAAATTAAATCAACATACTTCCATAATTCAAAGAAAATGCAGAAGAACAACTGTATACATTGAATCTTGGTTCACAAAAAATCGATATCAAATACAATCATGACGTAACATTGCAGTGCCCTCTCGGCCTACTTACCACAACAAAATTGTATCCTGTGTTATTGGCCAGTAATGTATACAAGACTTCACTGTAGGCTGCAACGGGTTTCAGGGACCGACCCTGACTTAAACAGCCCTGGCAAATCTCGCCACCAGACTCCAATTTAATTTCTGTATCCATTTCTTTTAGTCAATACGAAACTAAACACAACTTTAGTTAAGTATTAATAATTATGACAAATACTTAAATAGTTCATGCGATACATGTGTAATCGAAAGATATCCATGTCACCAACAATAAATAAAACTGTGTTCAATGAAAATGAAAACAATCACGAAAAATAAACACACTCTCCATTTGTCTCCATTTTTTGTTTTTTTTTCTTTCTCTGTGAACCGATTACAGCCGTTTGGAAAGTAGCCAGTGTCAAGTATTTTATATTTGCTTTTAGAAAGATGATGCTTGGTAGAAAAACTGTTTTTACTTTTTAATGGGAATAATCGTTGGGACTAATGTAAAACAAATGAGATGTAAATATTTTACGCTTGAAAAATGAACGAAATTTAGCTCCGTTTTATTTCATTTCGAATGAATATTTTGGAAAACCTTGTGGTGGGGGCATTAAAAATCTTAATCCGAATAATACCGATACCGGGAAGACCGTTCAAAATGGACCAGCTATGTTCCAGATATCATATTCGGCACTTCAAACAATTTGTTACACGAACTTATTTCACCAGATGTCGTTACTTGTCCCTTCTTCTTCTTCTTGTTATAGTTTTGGCGTCGTACATCTTGCACATCTTGCCAGTATCAAGTATTTTGCATGAAATTAGCCCGATCGGGCCTATAGTTTCAAGTCAGGGGCTATGGTAAAGCGGTGGCAACTTTACTATACCCTTCAAGGAGCTTCGGCGCGAAACAACGGAGAGTCCATGTCTAACACTCAATTTTGTTTTCACTACACTTGTGCACATTCACGGAACTAAATTGAATAAGATTCCACTAAAATACACAATTTAACCGAGTTTACAACATAGTTTAACGAAAATAAAATAGGACCAATGTTGTCTCCGCTTTCCCGCCGAAAGTCCGTTACTTGTCTCGAATATCCATAAATCTGAATTTGTAAAACCAATAAATGGCTACAGAATTCCACGTACTTATCGGTCCAGAATTTATAAAGAAAATAATTATTTTAACTAATAAGATTTATGAATATCTTGTAAATTGAATGAAATGAAATTTATGGATATAAATTGTTGAATATCCATAAATTTCAGATTTATGGATATTCAAGACAAGTAACGACACCTTGTGGTGTTTTGTGTTAACACTTGACTCCCAAATGTGAAACTTCAACATCCAATATCTTTTAACTTATCAAGGGTAGGACGAAAATACTAACACCATGGCTTTAGTTCGCATAAATGAAATGAATAATCCATGTCTCGTAATTTTAGATGGCACATAAAATAAAAATAAGGTACCTCTATTCCCCGGGTAAAAAAAAACGCCGATCTTTTTTCATAATTCTATTTTGGTATTATGTTTGTAGGTACATGGAAATTGTAAAAGTACCCAGTACCCACCTTCATAGTAGCTCCAAGAGCGAGACCCGCGTAGGAAGGGTTCGGTACCACTATCACAATGGGGTGGCAAACGCAAAGCTGTGAGCAGATGGCGCTGGGGTCGGATGATCTCTTTTTTTTTTTTATGATGGTCCCCCACAAATGAAAACGCCGAGTTTTTTTTTCTTTCGGTCTGAGACCGATATGGTCAATTTGGCGCCGAGTTGTAAAAAACACCTGTTTGAGAGTTCTTAATTCAAACCTAAGATCAGTCGACCAACGCCCTCTGCCGGGATAAAAAGTTAGTGTTGCTCCTCATTCCCCCTAAATTCGAGGTAGGTATAGTGCGTTTCATCTTTATAATACCTATGCCGTCATGTTAGTAGCAAAACAAAAAAGTCTTGCCTTAATATCTTGAATGTGCTATACCTTAAACCTTGAATACAGGAAAGCTACCGCGGTTCTTCCGATGACAGCAACTCGATTCCGACGCGGTAGTTTGACATATTTGACAGCGGGGTTTTCAATTTTGACACCGCGCAAGCGTGTTTGACATCCATTTGACAGCCGTCACAATACCGAATGAACATGAATGAATGGAAAAAGAGCGTAGGAATCCGGTCCGATTTACGCAACAAACATTACAATGTTAAACATTACGGGAAAAAAAAGTTGTTATAATTTATTACAATTTGTATATTAAAAGATCTAAACAAGATAAAAGTTCATATAGTTTTCTTAAAAAATGTAAATTACTTACATTTGAACGTAAATATAATTATTTCATTATATTCATAAATAATGCGTGTGTAGGTAACGGAACGTAATCCTTCGGCGTTCGATATTCACTTTTTTAAGCCGTTCATCCTCCGCAGCAACGCCAGCAACCATGAGAGCAACCCAAGCCATCACTGTAACTACACTATACTACACTACAATGGAAAATTAAACGCGCGAAAATAATAACCCTTGTTTTTATTTGACAGTTACTCGTCGACTTCGAATCGATGACAGTCAGCCGTCGATTTTCAGATTTTCTGTCAAAAATCCCATTTTCATTCATTCAATTTGTCATCGGAATCATATGTATGAGTAATCGACGCGTCGATTATTAATTTTCGCGGTGCGAAATTCGGCTGTCAACTGTCAAATGAATCCGATTCCGATGCCGACGGAAGAACCGCGGTAGCCTTGCAGGAAGATTCGTTTCATACTACTCCGCAACAAAGAAAAGCTACATGATGGGATACGATTTTTTTTCGGACCAGACACCTGCTCAGCAAGACTACATTAAAAACCTAAGAGAAGACTTAAAACGTCGAGAAACAAACGGCGAAACTGATATTACTATTAAATATGTACACGGAACGCCTAAAATTGTAAAATTAAATCCAAAAAACTCCAAACAATAAACATACCTACTACCACCAACAAGAATTCAAACTCAAATACTTACGAATTACTAGACAGCTATAAAAACTTTCCACTCAATAAATCACGATTTAGATTTCTCTATCTCAATGCCCGAAGTCTTCGTAAGAAAGGAAAACTAGACGAACTTAAGTGTATAGTACGCGCAATACCAAACACTATACATGTAATAGTTATAACTGAAACTTGGATCCGTACAGAATCGCAAGTATTAACACTTCAACTTCCAAACTATACGCACTACTCCAATTATAGAACAGACACTGTTGGAGGAGGTGTGTCAGCCAGCATACATTCACAATGACATCACGCACAGCTTAACAGAATCTAAATACATTGGAGGAAATAACTACCTATGGATTAAATTAGAGAAATATGCACTTGAGGTAGGTGTTGTATACAACCCTGGTCACACAAACACCACAAATTTTCTTGAAGAGTACGAAACACAACTTGAAAATAGAAATAGAGCCATAGTTTTTGGAGACCTGAATATAGATCTTTTAAGAAAAGAAAAGAAAACCAAAGACTATAAACAACTCTTAAAGGAAACAGGATACAAAATTCTCAATAAAATCAGTAAAAAATATTGTACACGAGAAGGAAAAACTAGGAAATCTATTCTGGACCATGTTATTACCAATTTAAAAAATGACTCATTTCATATAATAAACATCAACTCATCATTATCTGATCACAAACAGATATTCTTAGAGATCAAGAAAATCAAATCACCACCTAGAGTATATTCGCAATATGAAGCCATAAACTATAGTAAATTAACAGATTGTGTGGAAAAACTAGATATGTATGAAATAAATAAAAACTATTTGAATTTAGAGGAAACGATCAAGAGCTGTCTAAGAGCGAGCAAAACTGTGAAAACAAAGATTTTAAATAAACCGCAAGACGAATGGATAAATAAAAGTGTAATTAATGGGATTAATGAAAGGAACATACTATGGTCCGAAGTCAACCAAAATTTAGATAATGAAACAATACAAGAAGAATTCTACAAGAAAAAACAGCAAGTTGCTAAGCTAATACAAAACACCAAAGATACTTATTATTACAAGGAATTCACAAAATGCAATCAGAATCCAAAGAAAATGTGGAAACTAGTCAATAAGTTAGCCTGTAACAAAATACAAAAACACTGTGCTCCTACAACAATCATAGTAGATTCAAAAGTACTGTCAGATCCCCATGAAATATGTGAAGCCTTCAACCATTATTTTTCTACAATAGGACCCGATTTAGCAAATAAGATACCAAAACAATTTCATGATAATTTCGTACTAGCGTTGCCACAAAATCCACTTAATACACAATTGCCATCCTTTGAACCGTGCACATCAAAAGAAATTACAACTATTATAAATAACCTAGACTCAAACTCCAGCGTTGGGTTCGATGGAATCAGTACTAAAGTCATAAAATCCGTAGCTCATCTTATTTTAAAACCATTAACGGAATGTTTTAATGAGCTGCTACTAAAAGGCACTTTTCCTGACACAATGAAAATAGCAAAAGTCACTGCTATACATAAATCTGGAGAAAAATCAGATCCGGGCAACTATCGTCCAATCTCTATATTACCAGTACTATCCAAAATATTAGAAAAAATATTACACCAACGTTTAAACAATTACTTAGAGACTAATAATTTTATGTTTAATCAACAATATGGGTTCAGGCCTAAAAGTAGTACTCTCACAGCAACAGTCGATCTTATAACAAAAATAAAACAAAATATTGATAGCAAAAATATAGTCTTGGGTATCTTTATAGACCTAAAAAAGGCTTTTGATACCGTGAGCCATAAACTACTTTTAAAAAAACTAGAGGCAATAGGTGTAAGTGGCATAGCTCTCAAAATGTTTAAATCCTATTTAAGCAACAGGTCACAGGTAGTAAAGCTTACCAATAACTATCAAAGTGGCTCACTACCAATAACATGTGGAGTCCCGCAAGGCTCAATTTTAGGCCCACTCCTATTTTTAATATACATAAATAATATACACGAGTTGGGCCTAAACGGCCATATCAGTCTCTATGCGGATGACACATGTTTATTTTACTTTGGTTCATGTATAAATTGCATAATTTCACAGGCTCAACATGATTTAGACGTTTTACACAAGTGGTTCCAATACAATTTGCTTACTATAAACATTTCTAAAACGTGTTATGTACTATTCACTGCTAAAAACAAAGTAATACCACCCCACGTACAACTAACAATAAATAATGTTCCATTGCTAGAAAAAAGTAACGAAAAATATTTCGGATTGTACATGGATACTCACCTTACATGGAAAAACCACCTAAGTCACATCAAAACAAAATTAACTTCACTTTGCGGCCCACTTCGTAATATTTCACGATGTATCCCACAAAACCTTCGATATACTTTTTATAATACCTTAGTAAAACCACACTTAACTTATTTAATTGAGATATGGGGTAGCGCGGCGAAAACAAACATTTCAAAAATTCAAAGACTACAAAATAAACTAATTAAACTACTATTTAAATATAACTATCGAACACCTACTAAAGAATTATATATCAAAACAAAATTAATGAATGTTAAAAAACTTTATCAATTCAATAGTTCTGTCTTCATAAGAAAAATTATAAACGGGAATATCCACACAAACATTTCGTTAACTCAACGCAAAGACATATCTACCCGTAGCAGTCGACGCGCTTTATCGTTCTACCAAAAACCCGAACAAATTACGGTAAAACTATGATCACTTTTGAAGGAGCACAGATTTACAACAAACTACCCTCCTATATTAAACATGTCAAGTCATTTAATGGTTTTAAAAAACAACTTGCTCAGTTTATTATCGCCGACAATTAACAAAATCACGGTTAAACTTGACGAGAAAAACAAAAATGTTATAAGCTAAATGTTTTATGCACCTATTGTCCAGAAATATTGCAGTTTGAATTATTGTTAAGTCAGGTGGGTATAGTTATCTTGTTTTGTACAAAGAATATTTTTTATTGTTTACATTATTAATGTAACGCTGATCTGAATCTTACCATTATTTATGTACATTAGCTAACGGTTTATTACCTTTCTTATTTTTTCTGCTACCCTCAATTTTTTTTTTATTTTTTTTTTCTATTCTAAATGCGACAATGAAATGTAATTGTTTTTATTCAACTATGTTCTCATGTCAGTGACGTGTGTGTCTTTATGAGAATAAATGTCTTTAAACCTTAATAAAACGTTGGGTAGAATAAAATACAACTATATTTCGTACAAATACAGTACATACAAAAACTTACATACTTATATCAATATTCAATATGTAATTTATATCTAATAAAAAAAATCTTATAGTTAGGTACTTGGTAGGTAACTAGGTAATCTTACAGCGGCAACGCGGCCAGTGTTTTGGCACCGAATATCTAATCTACCAGAACAACAACTTCCTACAAGCCCGCGGGGCGTCACTACATGCGCAGCTATGTGTGGGTGACTTCTCACCGCTTTCCACTCGGGTTTGCCGAGGTCGCCCGAAGCGCCTACTCGGCTCACGTACGTGAACCCGTCGTCGGCACACTGTCGGTGAGAGGTCACGCACACATAGCTGCGCATGTAGTGAAGTACCTACGCCGCGGGCTTGTATTATTAAGCTGTTGTTCTGGTAGATTAGATATGCGGTGCTTTTGGGTAGCTTTGCACCGGGCGCGTTGAGGGGTGGGTTGTTTGATTGAGGTTTTGTTAGGTTTTTATTTATTGTTGTTATTTTTACTGCATAATTTAATTTATTTTGTTAAATAAACTACAAGGTAATTATATGAAATTATAAAAAATAATTACTGATAGTCATAGATGATAGTTTGTTATTATGTGTTGGGTAACTTGAGTAACAAACGGACACAAAATTAAAAGATCTGCTTTTGATCTGCTTGGTACGTAGATATAAATATGTACCTAGTTATAATTTTAAATACTTGCAATTAAAGTTCTTGTCTGTATAACATTTGTCCTACGAATTATGAAAATCCAACACACTAACAAAATGGAATACAAAAACATTTACGGATCTTTTGATCTGCTTGGTGGGTATAATAAATATGTAGTTATAACTTTAAATACTTGCAATTAAAGGTCTTGTCTAAAACTCAAAACTCAATTTTTTTTTATTCATTTAGAACGTATATTATACACACATGCGTACGTTTTGAAACGTCGAGATTTTAATTTACCGAGGTTTCGGAACGCGCCCTCCGATGAGAAGAAATTACAAGAAACTCATGGGGTTTTTTTTCCAATATTTTTTTTTATCATATTACAATCGTCATAATACAGATCTTTAATCTGAACAGGAGCAGTTAACAATAATGTCCATGGATTCTTCTCATCAAAATATTTTGACGTGCTATAGTACGCCTTATTACACAATTTAAGTTTAATATATTTTTTGAATCTTGTAATGGACATGTCAAATACGTCTTCAGGTAGTTTATTATAATAAAGTACACTAGTGCTACAGAACGACTTACTTATTTTCTGGAGCCTACTATAGGGCACAGTCAGATCATCCTTGTGTCTCAAATTAACCTGACGGACATCACTGTATTTGTGAAATTTACTTGATTTATTCTTATGTACGTATAGCAGATTTTCATAAATGTATTGAGAGTAAACAGTTAAAATGTTTATCTCTTTAAACTTTTCTTCAAGCGATTCCCTGGGGCCCATTTTGTAGATAGCTCGCAAAGCTCTCTTTTGCAAAACAAAAATGGTTTCTATGTCAGCAGCACACCCCCACAGCAGGATACCATATGACATGATGCTGTGAAAGTAACTGAAGTAGACTAGGCGGGCCGTCTCAACATCTGTGTATTCCCGGATTTTCTTAACTGCGTAAGCTGCGGAACTAAGCCTTTTCGACAGAGCTTCCACGTGTGGGCCCCATTGAAGCTTAGCGTCTAAAGTTATACCCAGAAAGACAGCTTTATCGACTATTTCGATCTCCTCATTATCAATTTTTACAGAAGTTTTAACTTGTTTTACATTTGGTAGTGTGAATCGAATACATTTAGTTTTAGATCCATTTAGTAGCATATTATTAACATTAAACCAATATACTAATCTAGAGAGAGCATTGTTCACGTCGTCAATATTAGATTGTCGTCTTTTTACTTTAAATACCAATGAGGTATCATCTGCGAACAATACTATCCCATGATTTTCCTTCACGAGGAAAGGTAAGTCGTTAATATATACTAGAAATAAAAAAGGTCCCAATATGGATCCTTGAGGAACTCCTAAAGTTACAGGTGATCCAGGGGAACGTTTACCGTTAATGTCGACACACTGAATCCTATCACTCAGGTAAGAAGAAAGAAGATCCAATGCGCCGTCCCCGATACCGTAGTGTCGTAGCTTCATGATCAAAGTATCATGTCGAACACAATCGAACGCTTTGGAGAGGTCACAGAATACGCCATATGCATCATGCGACTCCTCCCAAGCATCAAATATGTTTTCAATTAATGTAATGCCCGCATCAGTAGTCGAGCGACCCTTACTAAAACCGAACTGTTTATTGTGTAAAATATTGTTGTCATCAAAATGCTTTAGTAGCTGGTTCAATATAATTTTTTCAAAAATGTTGCTTAATGTAGGTAGTACTGATATGGGTCTAAAATTAGAGGGGTCCGATGTACTACCGGATTTAAATAATGGAATTACTTTACTAAATTTCATTTGATCAGGAAACACGCCACAATCTATGCACCTATTGAATATAATAACAAGCTCAGGTACAATAACTTCTATCAAGGATTTAACAATAGGAACAGAAATCCCCCATAAGTCTTTAGTTTTCTTTACATTGATTTGTTTAAAAATTACTAAAATATCATGTTTTTTAACATATTTGAATTGAAACGCTTTTCTACATTCAGGTACATTTGCTTCTAAAAGAGATTTAGCAATGGGGGTAGAGGAGTTTAGGGCTTTTGTCAGAGTAGTAGGCACATTAGTGAAAAAATTCTCAAACTCATTCGCAACATCTTGGTCAGTGTTTGTCATCCTTCCGCCAATGTCCAACTTAAAATCAATATTTTTGTTAAAGACTTTACCAGTTTCAGCATTTATTATTTTCCAAGTGGCTTTAATTTTATCATTACTATTCTGTGTTGTAGATTTAATGTGTAAGGACTTCGCCAATATACAAACTCTTTTAAATATCTTTGAGTAATTTTTAACGTAAGCCTTAAACTCCTCTGAAGTATGAAACTGTCTCTCTGCGTACAACTCGTAAAGTTTTCGTCTGCTTCTATGAATGCCGACCGTGGCCCAGTCACTGAACTCACGCTTGCCTGATACCACCATTGATTTGGACGTGAAAATAGATTGAAACTGTTCGTTAAGAACTGAAAAAAAGTTGTTGTATAATATGTTTGCATCCATATCACATGGTAGAAATGGCATGACGTTAGCCAAATTCAATTTAAGTTTTTCTAGTCGAACGGCAGTTACTGGCACATATGTTATTTTTCTTTTGGGTATTGGTTTTTTTACTATTACAAAATTGACTAACTGGCCACTATGATCTGATTGCAATTTGTTTATAACAGATTTGCTAATAGCAGTAACATCTTCGGATATGAAGATGTTATCTATGCAGGTTGCAGTAGTTTCAGTAGTTCTGGTAGGCTCCAGAAACAAATTAGTTAGTTTGTGTGATTGAGATAAATTTAAAAGTATGGTGGAGAAAGAAGATACTTTAAGTAAATCAACATTAAAATCCCCACATACAATCAATTGCTTTTTTGAATTTGTTAGTTTTGCTAACATTACATCTAATATGTCAATAAATTTCTTAAAATTGTACGGCTTTGGTCGTGCACATGCTATTATTAACTGCTCCAGTTCTACACAAGCTATTTCATTTACACATTCTACAGACATAGATACGATATCTTTTCTTTCTTTATATTTTAGCTGTTTATTCAATATAACTTTTGTCCTACGAATGTTGGAAATTCATAACAATTTCAAAGTGGAACCCAAAAACATTTACCGATCTTCTGATCTGCTTGGTAGGTATCATAAATATAGTTATCTATAACTTTAAATAGGTACTTGCAACTATAGGTCTTGTCTGCATAACTTTTGTCCTACGAATGTTGGAAATTCAACACAATTTCAAAGTGGAACCCAAAAACATTTACGGATCATTTGATCCGATTGGTGGGTATAATAAATATAAAGTTATAACTTTAAATACTTGCAATTAAACGTCTTGTCTGTATAACTTTTGTCCTACGAATGTTGGAAATTCAACATAATTTCAAAGTGGAACCCAAAAACATTTACGGATCTTTTGATCTACTTGGTAGGTATCATAAATATAGTTATCTATAACTTTAAATAGGTACTTGCAACTATAGGTCTTGTCTGCATAACTTTTGTCCTACGAATGTTGGAAATTCAACACAATTTCAAAGTGGAACCCAAAAACATTTACGGATCTTTTGATCCGATTGGTGGGTATAATAAATATGTAGTTATAACTTTAAATACTTGCAATTAAACGTCTTGTCTGTATAACTTTTGTCCTACGAATGTTGGAAATTCAACATAATTTCAAAGTGGAACCCAAAAACATTTACGGTAGGTGGATTAACATTCAGAACTAAAAAAAAATCATTTTCAATAGTTGGACTTAAATTAAAAGTATGTAATGTGGCCCTGACAGCTCTCTTTTAAAGTAAAAAGAAACTAGGCGACTAGGTATCAACTAGGCGGGCAGTCTCAATGTCGGTTAAGCGCAGGGGATTATTCTCATTCACAGACTCTCAAAAAGACAGATTATTCAAAAGAACAGATTACACGTAAGTCGTAATTAAAGTAGAAAAATAATTTAAGTAATTTATTTTAAGAAGAAAAACAATTTAACTAAAACACTGTTTTTTTAATGTTTGAATGTCTCGGTTTTGCATACAGAAAAGAAAGGCGTCGCGTCGTCGCAAGCACCCTATGACTGTTATTTTATATTTTAAACGGTCAGATAAAATAAGTTGGTGACAGAAGGACGGACGGACGGACAAACAGACGGCGGAGTCTCAGTAATAGGGTCCCGATTTTACCCTTTGGGTACGGAACTCTAAAAATTTAAAATGAAATCTAAAATGAAGACTATTAAGAATACTAGGTATCACTTGAAAGTAAAGAAGAAAAAAAGAAACAAAAGACGATAAGTACATCTGTTTGAAGTTTGTTGCAAAGAAACTAGTGCTCTAGGATCCATTGTTTCGGAGATAGTGTTTTAAAGTTTGACAGCTGTCATCTGAAATGAAAATATCAATGAGATGTATCGTCGAGTTCTGTTTGAGACGCTTGGTGGACGCGAGGTCCTGATTTTTATTTTCGTAAAACCTAGTTATATTGCGTGTAAATTGTTTAATTTTGGTGGCATATTTTTCAATTTAGTTTCGTGAAAGATAACGAGTGTGGTGAAAATAAAATAACAGTGTCGAACACGGAATTATCGCGTTACAAACAGGAAAGCTACCGCGGTTCTTCCGTTGACAGCAACTCGATCCCGACGCAGTAGTTTGACATCTCTGACAGCGGAGTTTTCAATTTTAAAACCGCGCATCCATGGCCGTCAGCCGTCGATTTGAAGATTTTCTTTCAAAATCTTCAATTCAATTCAATTCTGTCTGTGTTGCATTCATACAATTTGGCTTCGGCATCGATATGAGTAATCGACGCGCCGATTTGAAATTTTCGCGGTTCGAAATTCGGCTGTCAACTGTCAAATGAATCCGATCCCGATTCCGACGGAAGAACCGCGGTAGCTTTCCAGATGCTCACGAGGAGTTGCAATAAAATTCGCCACCATTTTTGTTGTACTCGCCTACCCACATTCAAAAATAGTATATTATGCAACTAGTGGATAAAAGACGGATTTAGTGCGAGGGCCGTAGATGAACCACGACCAAGTGAAGGATTCTAACGGTGTCTAACGGCGAAGGTGTTAGGCCGTATACAGAAAGAAAGCTGGAAACTTATAAGCGCTGACAAGCGCTTGTCAGCGCTGGTCCGTTCTACACAAAGGAAGCAGGTTGAGGCAGAATGTCGGACTCATCGGACGATGTTATGACGTCTGCAGCCCAGCGCTGACCAGCGCGTGTTGAAGCTTGTTGGTGCTTATCGGCGCGGGTTCATACATTTTCCTGCGCTGGTAAGAGTAGAGTAGAGTAGTAGAGTTGCATACTATACTTTATACCATGACTACGAGCAAAAAAACCGGTCAAGTGCGAGTCGGACTCGCGTCGCGTACGAAGGTTTCCGTACCACTATTACAAATTTCGGAACCCTGAAATTAACACTGGAGCGGCAACCAATCCGTGAACGCAACGCGAACGTTAAAATTTATTTTACCACTGGCGCCAATGTCATTTCATCACTAGATAGTAAAAAGTGCTAGGGGTGAAAATACATCGGGGTATCATTGCGTTTTTATGTCAAAATCACATAAAAGTTTTTTTATCTATTTTTTGTTATAGCGGCTAAAGAAATACATCTACTGTGAAAATTTCAACTGTCTAGCTATCACAGTTTATGAGATAAAACCTGGTGACAGACGGACAGACAGACGGCAAAGTATCAGTAAAAGTGTTCCGTTTTTATCCTTTGGGTACGGAACCCTAAAAAGAAGGAGCAAGGAGTTTGTATCAAGTTTTTTTTCACGCAAGCATATGCATTTAGTTAGATGGACGACGAGTAAATTGTGTTCTAAATTCAAACACCAAACAGCGTCAGTAAAAGTCCTTTTTAGGGTTCCGTAGCCAAATGGCAAAAAACGGAACCCTTATAGATTCGTCATGTCTGTCTGTCCGTCTGTCCGTCCGTCCGTATGTCACAGCCTCTTTTCTACGAAACCATAAGAGCTATACTGTTAAAACTTGGTAAGTAGATGTATTCTGTAAACCGCATTAAGATTTTCACACAAAAATAGAAAAAAATAATGAATTTTTGGGGTTCTCCATACTAAGAACTGAAACTCAAAAAATTTTTTTTTCATCAAACCTATACCTGTGGGGTATCTATGGATAGGTCTTCAAAAATGATACCTTTCAAAACAAAATCTGTTGTATAGATAATGGTACGGAACCCTTTTTGTGCGAGTCCGACTCGCACTTGGCCGGTTTTTATTCACTGTTTTGCGTGAACAAAATAAGCTTTTAAGAGGTATGAATGGTATAAATAAATATTACCTAACACGTGATATTGGCCCAAATGCTGAAAGCAGAAAGCACTTCTTTGTTAATGACAGAAAGGCCATAAACAAAGAACTGAACTGAGAAGTATCGTCTTTTTTTCGGTCGTCTTTTGTTTTTTTTTCGATCGTCCTTCTACATTGAGTTAGAAAGGAACACAAATAAATATGTTGTGTGGAGTGGAACTGTACCATTTCTGTCTTTTTGAGAGTCTGTCTTTATGAGAATAATCCAGCGCAGGCTGCTTAAGTTAGTCTTTTAGATAAAGCTTTCTTTCTCATGGGGGCCCCATTGAAGCTTAGGAATAATGATTATCACTACAAATATTATAATAACGAAAGGACCTCTCTCTGTCTGCCTATAGATAAAGGTGGAGGAAGGAGGGAAATTGCTCTTACAGTAGAGGAAAACACCGTGATGTGTCAGTACATAACAGAAAACCGCTCCTACAGTGAAGTAAAACATCATGATAGGCCTACTTATCTTGTGACGTGCCAGGTGTAGATCGATTTTCGGTCGTGTGGAACTCCTTAAAACATATGTGAAGACATAGCGTTACTTCACACTGGTCACAAATATATCTCGAGCGGCTCTTTTTACACCAAACGCAAACTGCGCATTTGTACGGTCCCGGGCAAATAAAGTGATTCTCAGAATTAATCGGCAGTTTTGTAACCGCCACGTTTTGTCTTGTTTTGTTGTTTGGTGTAATTGTGCGTGGCCTACTAATAAGAATCATTTCGTCGATTAAACGCTCTCGAAACAGACGGTGATCAGTTTTAGGGAAGTGAGATTTAAAGATTATGTAAGAATTTAGAATTGCTACATTTAATAGATGCCTATAAAATTTTTGGTACCAACCCACTGTTACAAATCTTTCAATAGGATGCCCTAAAAGCAGCCGGGCCTTTTTATGTAGCCCAGTCGTAGACGAGTTGTAATCACATACCGCTTGAGGTATAAAGACATGACGTTTTTGTTTCCCCCCCACCTCACCTTTATGAAAAGTTGAAATAAGAGACACTACATCGGTGCCTCTCCACAGCATCACGGATAAATCGTGGCAGAAGCATTGAATAAGCTCACCAGTCTTTAACTCGGTCATACTTTTAATGGACTCGGGGAAAAAATTTCTATTTACTCCTAATGTACCGAAGCAATCCATACCGTTGGCCTTCAGGTACCGGGCCAATAAAGGTGAATTAAAGAAATTGTCCATCCTCAATGTATGCCCTCGGTTGAATAAAGGCTTGATGAGATTTTTTACGATTCGGGCAGTGGCATTAGTAGGCGGTGGGAGCGCTCTGTCTGTTTGTTCTGTTTCGGTCGTCCGTTTGTTTGTCTCGTCTCGGTCGTCTTGTTGTGTCTGTTCTTTGCCGGGACATACGAAAAACTTCCAAAGATAGCCGGTTTTCAATTCGCTCAGTTGATAAATTTTCACGTCGTTCCGCTTCTTTAGAAGAGATTCATTAATGGCGATGTCACGTCCAGGAAAATAAACCGTGCTGAACCTCTCATTGAGATGGTTTAGGATCGGCATTATTTTCTGGAGCTTGTCCGTCGTAGAGTTCTCGTCGGTCTCGTCTTCAGTAATATATAATAGTCGTTTTAAAATCGAAAAGCGGTTTTGTGGCATCAGAGTCCTAAATCGGGGCATAGTGAGATACCCATTTTCTTCCCAATAATGCTTCTCCACGAGCAGAGGGGCCAACCCTTGGAGAATTAAAATCGCGAAGAAAATGCGCATCTCATGTATGTCAGTATCAGTCCAGCGGTTAAGTCGGGAACTTGGAGTCCGGACTCGTTGAAGTTCAATTGCCGCGTGTCGGTTGGTCTCTCTCGCGATCATGCCGAGGAATTCGTCATCGAAGAATTTACTGAATACGTCAATAGGTCGTGTACTGTCAGTGACGTCGAAGGTTGGTCCGGAAGGGCCCGTAAAGTGTAGTCGTTGTCCGATGAAAGTATCGGGGTCTGGCGACCAGTCAAAGGTCAGGTTGTCGTCATTGTCAGGGGGCAGTAAATGTTGGTACAGTCGGTCAGAGTCGGTGTCTTGTCGCTCCAACCACTGTACATGCTCAGAGTCCGCCAGGTCCGGTAGCGCCGGCTGAAACGTTCCTATATCCTCTGAATCTTCATCGTCGCTGTCGACGGTTGTTATCGTCTCCGAAATGAGCTGATCTGTAACAATTTATATATATTTTAAGTCGTGTTAGTTACACTATTTAGCAGAAAATTGGTGGGGGGGTAGCTTAGAACCAGGAGAGGGAAATAGATACTTTGATACTGGAAGTACTGGGTCGAACGCGGCGCGGGTGACAGTGCGGCTCGCCGGAATATCGGGATTAAAAGTAGCCTATGTGTTATTCTAAGTCTCCAGCTATCTATATTCCGAGTTTCATCGCAATCGGTTCAGTAGTTTTTCCATGAAAGAGAAACAAAGTCACATACAGACATACATATGGGATGGCTATATAATATTTTCAAAAAAAAAATAGGGATCCTTACTAAAAGTTCAATAATGTAACACAAGGTTTGAAAAAAATGACCCAAAAATTCCTTACGTCGCGTGCGCTGCGAAAACTATTGGATAGAGAACAAAACTATGTACTACAACTTTGTAGAACTTGTGATTGTCTACAAAAAACATCGCGACACCATTTGTCTAACTATTGTAGTTATCTCACAATAAGTGTTTTTGTTATTTTTTTAAATAATTAAAATGATGTCGCTTTAATAACCTTTTATTTTGTACCTTGGTATTAATACTTATCAAAATAACAAAATAATCAAAACTTCATATTCAAGACAAATTCAATACCTTTCTAGGACCTTTTGAATTATTCAATTCGGACATTTCATTTAAAAGATATCACGATATTAAAAATATAAGTAAGTATGTTGCAACTAAATAAGTATTAAGTATTGCGCGCGCATGTATGAGGGGGCGGTGTAGCCTCTGCGAGATAGCATGCCGCGCGGCTCAAAACAAAAAGTTATAAGTACAGAAGAATAAATAAACAAATCCTAAAAGACACTATTCTAAAGCACTGCTAGTTTTATTATCTATCTATATATCTATTACTATTATAAAGCGGAAGAGTTTGTTTGTTTTTTTTGTTTGTTTGAACGCGCTAATCTCAGGAACCACTGGTCCGATTTGAAAAATTCTTTCGGTGTTGGATAGTCCATTTATTGAGGAAGGCTATATACTTTTGATTCCGATATTCCAACGGGATCGGGACTTACGCGGGTGAAACCGCGGGACGTAGCTAGTGTGTTATACTTACCAGACTCACTAACGCGTTCTGTTTGCCCGGTGGTTGTTGGTTCCTGGTCGCAGGTTGCTGGTTGCACTGAAATTAATGAATACAAATAAAAACATATCCAACATATTAAAATGAGTAAATTACAAAAAAAATAAGAAATTCATACTTAGGATCCAGGTCGTCCAGCCAACCTTCAGAGGCGAAGCTGAGCTGCAATAAAAAAATGTTATAAATAATGTTCGCTCTTAAAAGAATAGTCTCCATTCTCTTTCTCCATACAAATGTAGTTTACATTTTCCTCCCTGGATAAAGACATTAGAGCAAATATGTTTATGCCATAAAACCTATATCTGTCATGACAATGCATCTACCGTTTTATTATTTTTATTTCCTAATTAAAATAATAATAAAAAATAAAAAAATAATAAAATGAAAAAAATAAAAAGGTAGATGCATAGTCATGACAGATATAAGTTTTATGGGTTACGTACGTATCATAATAACTACAATTCATCTGCACTATTTTCAACTTAACTACGGTCGATTGGACTACAGTTTAACTCAACTACGGTCGATTCATATATGTTTGTTTAAACTATTGGATGACTAACCTACTGGACGACTCAACTACGGTTTATTGAACTACATTCAATTTACCTACGGTTGACTGAACTACCGGACAATTTAACTACTATTGTCATATTATTGCGCGTTTCACTCCAACTTAACTACGGAAAAAAGCATTTAGTGGACCCGACTAGGATAGGTTAGGTTATTATTAGAACATGATTACACGTCGCGCTTTGGCGAGCGAGCGAAGCGAGCGTGCCGCGGCAGCGGTAGAACAAAAGTTGTTCGCCTAGACCTCTAGAACAACCCCCTTTCGGCTTAATACCCCTCCTCGGAGCAACGTGTATATAAAATTAGTATAATATATAAAATCCTGACCGATCAACGGCCTCTGTGGCCCGTCGTTCGATAGCACGACTGCAATGCAGAAGGTTGAAGTTTGCGGGTCCGGGTGCAAGTATTAATGCTTAAAAATAAATATTTGTATGGGTCTGGGTATACCTCTATGTATAATATTATGGACGTATTTACCACGGGGCTAGATGGCGCTGTGTGATGTTCATAGAATTTGTTTATCATTATCTATACAGGGTGTTTCGACGTGGGGGTATTAAGCCGAAAGGGGGTGGTTCTAGAGGTCTAGGCGAACAACTTTTATTTTACAACTCTTAGAAATTCGAACTTTTTTTTCCAAAATTTTAAAGTTGTATCACTAAAAAACCAGCTGTTTTTGTTAAAAAAAGGCAATTAATGTTTAGATTGTAGTGGTCCAAACTAAATAAAAGGGCACCTTAAGGCCAATGACCTCTACCAAAACTTGTAGAACAAAAGTTGTTCACCTAGACCTCTAAAACAACCCCCTTTCGGCTTAATACCCCCTCCTCGGAGCATCCTGTAAATCAACGCAGAGCCCTAACCGCTGGTCCTAGAGACATGAAATTTGGAGAGTGTAGTGAGTTCTAGGGGTGTAGTGATCCACCAAGAAAGGGTTTTAAGGGTGCAGCTCGTATACCTACAATATATTTTATTCTAACGTATTTAATATAATTACCGAATCTCCACGGGCGGCGTTGTGGGGCGGCATTCCGCTCTCACAGGAGACGATTTCCTAATCATAAAGAAACACATAATATATTATATTATATTTTGTTTTGCAATCAATCTTAAAATTACCACTAAATACATATATTTTACTAGCTGACCCGGCAAACGTTGTTTTGCCTTATAAATTATAGATTGTAGCCGATTCTCAGACCTACTGAATACGCATATAAAATTTGGTAAAAATCGGTCGCGCCGTTTCGGACGAGTACGGTAACTAACATTGTGACATGGAAATTTTATATATTAGAAGATTAGAACAAGATTTACCGCTGATTGCGCGGGGGCGAGTCGGGTAAACGAACACGCTTCATCTCTTTTGCCCGGTTCTTTTGTTTACGGGAGGATGACAGTATTGCAATTTTACTTTTCGGTCGATTTTGTAGCTTTTCGACCGTTTCTTCCTCGTTAGTTCTAAAAAATTTTAGAACACGATAACTTAAAAAAAAATAACGTCTTCTCGGGACCACGCCCGGTGTGACCAGCTTGTAATATTAATGCCCGAATAAAACTGATTATCTATAACGCGATATAGACCCGTGTCTAATAATAATAATGATGGACGTAAATCGTGTAAGTTTAAAAAGTGTGAAGTGAAACAATCGCGCTTTTGATTTTAGGATTCCGTACCCGATAACTTTTAAACGAAATGTCCGATTCGAATGAATTGTAAACATAGTTACATTTCCCGGGTCTTTATCGCGTATTATTATTTATTTTCTTACCTTCGGAAGTTTGCATAGTAATGAAAATCATATATATTTTTTTTAGTTTTATCATTATCTTATTTTAGAAAAACAGGGGGGCACACATTTTACCACTTTGGAAGTGTCTCTCGCGCAAACTATTCAGTTTAGAAAAAAATGATATTAGAAACCTCAATATCATTTTTGAAGACCTATCCTTAGAAACCTACAAGTATAGGTTTGTAAAATAATTACCGAATCTCCCCGGGCGGCGTTGTGGGGGTTCCCTGCAGGAGGCGGGACTCCGATCTCACAGGAGACGGCGTCCTAGTCATAAAGAAACACATATTTTATAATATATTTGTTTTGCAATCAATCTTAAAATTACCACTAAATATACAAGGTGGATAGGATAATACAACATTTTTTTTAACTGGACATACCTACACACGTCTAAAGTCCACCTACCAAATTTCAACAGAATCAGTTGAGTAGTTCAGACACAGGACACTATTTTCCATTTTTTAAATTTGCTACACGATGTATCTAAAAACAAAACTGTCACCAGCGCCAGGCGGCCGCGGCACCGAGTAATAATCTTACAGAGAAACAGCTTGATACAAGCCCGCGGCGTAGGTACTTCACTACATGCGCAGTTATGTGTGCGTGACCTCTCTCACCGACAGTGTGCCGACGGGTTCACGTACGTGAGCCGAGTAGGCTCTTTGGGCGGTCTCGCCAAACCCGAGCGGAAAGCGGTGAGTGACTTTTCACAGCTTTGCGCACACATAGCTGTTCATGTAGTGGAGTACCTACCACCGCGGGCTTGTATGAAGCTGTTGCTCTGTAGGATTAATACTCGGTGGCCGCGGCACGTACTTACACTGTGCACATGGGTACATGGTGTTCGTATTGGTTTTAATTGTTTAGGATATTTAGTTTGTTTGAAAATTTTACTTTTTTAATTTCAGTTCTCTAATTAATTATACAATTCCAAACTATTCAAACATATTTTAACAACCCAGGGTTTTGTTTAATGTTGTATCGTCCTATCCACCTTGTATAATATATTGTATTTATCGCTGATTGCGCGGGGGCGAGTCGGGGAAACGAACACGCTTCATCTCTTTTGCCCGCTTCCTTTGTTTACGGGAGGATGACAGTATTGCAATTTTACGTTTCGGTCGGTTTTGTAGCTTTTCGACCGTTTCTTACTCGTTAGTTCTAAAAAAATATATAATTTTAGAATACGATAACTTAAAAAAAAATAACGTCTTCTCGGGACCACGGCCGGTGTGACCCGCTTGCCGAATAAAAATGATTATCTATAACGCGATATAGACCCGTGTCTAATAATAATGATAACGGAAATCGTGTAAGTTTAAAAAGTGTGAAGTGAAACAACCGTGGTTTTGATTTTAGGATTCCGTACCCGATAACATTTTAACGAAATGTCCGATTCGAATGAATTAAAAACAGGCCAAGTGCGAATCAGACTCCCGCATGAAAGGTTTCGTACCATTATCTAAACAACATGTTTTGTTTTGAAAGGTAAATTGCGGTTTACGATTCATAACGTATTAAAAAAAAACTAATTACCTACTAATAACTTTTTATTGATTAACACACGATTTGTTAACATAGTTACATTTTCCCGGGTTTTTATCGCGTATTATTATTTATTTTCTTACCTTTGGAAGTTTACAAAGTAATGAACATCATATTTTTTTTTGTTTTATTCTCTTATTTTAGAAAATACAGGGCCCACATTTTACCACTTTGGAAGTGTCTCTCGCGCAAACTATTCAGTTTAGAAAAAAATGATATTAGAAATCTTAATATCATTTTTGGAGACCTATCCCTAGAAACCTACAAGTATAGGTTTGTAAAATAATTACCGAATCTCCCCGGGCGGCGTTGTGGGGGTTCCCTCTACGAGGCGGCACTCCGAGCTCACAGGAGACGACTTCCTAATCATAAACAAAGACATATATTATATTTTGTTTTGCAATCAATCTTAAAATTACCACTAAATATACATATATGTCGTCAGGAGGGTGCTGATGTCGTCAGGAGGGTGCTTTCCTTCTGTATTTGCCATCGCATATCTCCTAGTGGGCGTACTTGGGCTCCTAGTGGGCGTACTTGGGTAGATGTCGGCTCAATGAAAACAACTATGATGGGGTACTGGGTATAATCAACGTTCATATCATATGGTAGGTAACAATTTATTCACATAGAAAGAATACGGAACGCGAGACAGTTTCTACAAGCCAACACGACCGTCCCAAGATGAATGATATCCGTTGCTTGGAAACCAACAAGTCATCACGTCGCTGCTGTAGACTCTGTCAGTGTCACAAAGAACACTGGCGATCCGATTCTTCTAGTAAGGAGTTTGATTAACTTTGCTAAGTTAATCAAACTCCTTACTAGAAGAATCGGATCGCCAGTGTCGGAGTTTGGACTGCTGTCCAAACTCCGACATATACAGGGTGTCCAGAGACCAGTGGATGTCCCGGCACGGGCGGCTGGCGGGGAAGGGTTGACCGCCCAGAATACGTTTTTTTTTTTCTATCTCAACCAGTTCGAGCTGTACGTCACTTTTAGTAAAAATTGAAAAATGTCTACTTTTTTGCACGTTTCGGGGTATCACGTCCACAGATTAAGCGATAGCATTGTTTTTTTTTTCGCCATGTGTTCACTAATATTGATGTTTGTAAATCACCTTAATTTTTTTTTAATACTATAGTTAGTAACTTACAGGATGTCCCCAAAGATAGATTTAGTTTTATAAACTTTACTTTCTGCTAAGTTTGAGCATCCGTGGTGTAAAAAAAAATGTATGAAACCTGTCTGGCCGACTATTGAAAAAAATTGCCTATTTCATAAGGATTCTAAAACAGTATTATACTAAGAACTTTTTGTCATAAGTTACTAAGCTACTGCTATGAATGCATGGAATCGAACTATCTTAAATGAAAAAATTTCAACAAGTATTTTACAAAAAAGGACACTTAATTAGATTTAATATGTCTTAATGTTACAGCAAATGCAAAAATCAAGTAGATTTAGATCAGGCGAACGTGGAGGCAACAATATTGGACCTAATCGGCCAATCCATCTTCATGGATAACTTTCATTTAAATAGTTTCTAACTTGCACGGCATAATGTGCGATGAGTCAACGTGCAAAAGAGATGGCTACATCAACTTGCACAATTTGCACAGCTGGCAGCCAACCAACCCAAGATTAGCCAGGGAAGACCGATCACAGTCCGTACCATTATCTAAACATGTTTTGTTTTGAAAGGTAAATTGCGGTTTATGATTTATGACGTATTAAAAAAAACTACTTACTAATAAACTTTTTAAATTCACACGATTTGTTAACATAGCTACATTTTCCCGACTCTTTATCGCGTACAATCGCGACCAAGACCATTGCAACATGGTTGAAAAGTCGAGGTAAGAAAATAAATAATAATACGCGATAAAGACCCGGGAAATGTAACTACTTACTAGATCTCGTTCAAACCAATTTTCGTTGGAAGTTTGCATAGTAATGAACATCATATTATATTTTTTTTAGTTACTTATATCATTCTCTTATTTTAGAAGTTACAGGACACACACACACACATCTTTTACCACTTTGGAAGTGTCTCTCGCGCAAACTATTCAGTTTAGAGAAAAAAATGATATTAGAAACCTCAATATCATTTTTGAAGACCTATTCCTAGATACCCCACACCACAAGTATAGGTTTGTAAAATAATTACCGAATCTCCCCGGGCGGCGTGGTGGGGGTTCCCTGCAGGAGGCGGGACTCCGATCTCACAGGAGACGGCGTCCTAATCATAAAGAAACACATATTTTATATTTTGTTTTGCAATCAATCTTAAAATTACCACTAAATATATGTATTGTATTTACCGCTGATTGCGCGGGGGCGAGTCGGGGAAACGAACACGCTCCATCTCTTTTGCCCGCTTCCTTTGTTTAGGATTTCGGGAGGATGACAGTATTGCAATTTTACGTTTCGGTCGGTTTTGTAGCTTTTCGACCGTTTCTTCCTCGTTAGTTCTAAAAAAATCAAATTTTAGAACACTTAACTTTAAAATAAAATTAAACGTCTTCTCGGGAGCACGGCCGGTGTGACCCGCTTGCCGAAACGTCAAGGTAATTAGTAAAAATGATTATCTATAACGCGATATAGACCCGTGTCTAATAATAATGATGGATGGAAATCGTGTAAGTTTAAAAAGTGTGAAGTAAAACAATCGCGCTTTTGATTTTAGGATTCCGTACCCGATAACTTTTAATTAAACGAAATGTCCGATTCGAATTAATTAAAAACCGGCCAAGTGCGAATCGGACTCGCGCCTAAACTATCTAAACATGTTTTGTTTTGAAAGGTAAATTGCGGTTTATGATTTATGACGTATTGAAAAACACTACTTACTAATCAACTTTTTAAATTCACACGATTTGTTAACATAGTTACATTTTCCCGACTCTTTATCGCGTACAATTGCGACCATGACCATTGCAACATGGTTGAAAGGTCGAGGTAAGAAAATAAATAATAATACGCGATAAAGACCCGGGAAATGTAACTACTTACTAGATCTCGTTCAAACCAATTTTCGTTGGTAGTTTGCATAGTAATGACCATCATATTATATTTTTTTTTAGTTTTATCATTCTCTTATTTTAGAAGTTACAGGGGACACACACACACACACACACACACACACATATCTTTTACCACTTTGGAAGTGTCTCTCGCGGAAACTATTCAGTTTAGAGAAAAAAATGATATTAGAAACCTCAATATCATTTTTGAAGACCTATCCCTAGATACCCCACACCACAAGTATAGGTTTGTAAAATAATTACCGAATCTCCCCGGGCGGCGTGGTGGGGGTTTTCTCGACGAGGCGACACTCCGATCTCACAGGAGACGACCTCCTAATCATAAAGAAACACATATTTTATATTTTGTTTTGCAATCAATCTTAAAATTACCACTAAATATATGTATTGTATTTACCGCTGATTGGGGGCGCTGATCGGGGGCGAGTCGGAAAAACGAACACGCTTCATCTCTTTTGCCCGCTTCCTTCCTATGTGTTCTTGTCTACGGGAGGGTGACCGTATTGCAATTTTAATTTTCGGTCGGTTTTTGCGCTTTACGTCCGTTTCTTCCCCGTTAGTTCTAAAAAAATCGAATTTTAGAACACTTAACTTTAAAATAAAATCGAACGTCTGCTCGGGAGCACGGCCGGTGTGACCCGCTTGCCGAAACGTCGAGGTAATTAGTAAAAATGATTATCTATAACGCGATATAGACCCGTGTCTAATAATAATGATGGATGGAAATCGTGTAAGTTTAAAAAGTGTGAAGTGAAACAATCGCGCTTTTGATTTTAGGATTCCGTACCCGATAACTTTTAATTAAACGAAATGTCCGATTCGAATTAATTAAAAACCGGCCAAGTGCGAATCGGACTCGCGCCCAAAGGGTTCCGTACCATTATCTAAACATGTTTTGTTTTGAAAGGTAAATTGCGGTTTATGATTTATGACGTATTGAAAAACACTACTTACTAATCAACTTTTTAAATTCACACGATTTGTTAACATAGTTACATTTTCCCGACTCTTTATCGCGTACAATTGCGACCAAGACCATTGCAACATGGTTGAAAGGTCAAGGTAAGAAAATAAATAATAATACGCGATAAAGACCCGGGAAATGTAACTACTTACTAGATCTCGTTCAAACCAATTTTCGTTGGTAGTTTGCATAGTAATGACCATCATATTATATTTTTTTTTAGTTTTATCATTCTCTTATTTTAGAAGTTACAGGACACACACACACACACACACACACACACACATCTTTTACCACTTTGGAAGTGTCTCTCGCGCAAACTATTCAGTTTAGAAAAAAAATGATATTAGAAACCTCAATATCATTTTTGAAGACCTATCCCTAGATACCCCACACCACAAGTATAGGTTTGTAAAATAATTACCGAATCTCCCCGGGCGGCGTGGTGGGGGTTTTCTCGACGAGGCGACACTCCGATCTCACAGGAGACGACTTCCTAATCATAAAGAAACACATATATTATATTTTGTTTTGGAATCAATCTTAAAATTACTACTAAATATATATATTGTATTTACCGCTGGTTGCGCGGGGGCGAGTCGGGGAAACGAACACGCTTCATCTCTTTTGCCCGGTTCCTTTGTTTACGGGAGGATGACAGTATTGCAATTTTACGTTTCGGTCGGTTTTGTAGCTTTTCGACCGCTTCTTCCTCGTTAGTTCTAAAAAAAAATCGAATTTTAGAACACTTAACTTTAAAATAAAATTGAACGTCTTGTCGGGACCACGGCCGGTGTGACCCGCTTGCCGAAACGTCGAGGTAATTAGTAAAAATGATTATGTATAACGCGATATAGACCCGTGTCTAAAAATAATGATGGATGGAAATCGTGTAAGATTAAAAAGTGTGAAGTGAAACTATCGCGCTTTTGATTTTAGTATTCCGTACTTTTATACCTTGTGATAACTTTTAAACGAAATGTCCGATTCGATTGAATTAAAAAGAAATTTACGGAGAAATAAATAGTCTTAATTATGAATTAAGACTTTTTTGAAAAATTATTTGGATAAGAGTTAATACTATTGATGAATGTAAGGGAAGATTTTTTGTGGTTTCGGTTGTTACCCCCAATATATATACTTGCATACACACATACAAACATGTAACCAACGTTACCTCATTTCTTCCTCATTAATTAAAGATACATTATCCAATCCGACGTCCAAAACGACGGCTTCTGGTTCTACTGAAGGTTTCACCTTGGAGATATTGTCTTCCATCGATATATAATTGTATTCATAATCGTAAACATTGTTTATTTTATTTGTGAGCCGAGATAAACTTATTACGTCTGCATTCTGTAAATAAAGATTGTTAATATAACACTCATAGACTCCAAGAGGCCGTTCTCGGATCCGGCGTCCGGTATGTTTGGTCTGAGCTGTTCAGCTTGGTTGGACTAATATAATGAGAAATACAACATAATACATTACATACATTGTAAGCTTTTTGAAATCAGTATAATGGACTGAATATTATTAAAGAGGTGTTCGAACCCGCGACTACTGGTATTCCGTTCCAGCGCTATAATCGCTAAGCCACGGTTAAGGCTCCTGCTAAATCGAAAAAATATTTGACAGCATTTTGATGTGAAACATATATAGACTAAATGTATGGGTAAACCAAAAAATTGTCATGGCGATACAGGCCGTGGCGACGCCTCACCACGCTATATGTACTATACATAGCGAGTCGATGTTATACATCTGCCAAGCGTCCCGTGACAGCTTAATTTTTTTTTCAATAGCAGTATTTCATGAGTGTGGTTTAACAACACCTACAGAAATTATGTTTAATATAGAGGTGTTGTTCGCGTCTTTAACTCCTTATTGTCTGTCGCATATGTGACTTGTGTGTGGATGACTTAGGAGCAATTACCTACTGAGTACGGAAATCGTCATCCACCAGGTTAGGGAACGCCAAGCCAACTTATCTGAGTCCCATTTTGTTGCATAAGCCACTGCAAATACTCAAGAAAATAAGTCACAACTCAATCTATTGGAGTGGAAGGTTTCGGAAAGCGTCACTGAGTGTGGTTTAACAACACCTACAGAAATTATGTTTAATATAGAGGTGTTGTTCGCGTATCTAACTCCTTATTGTCTGTCGCATATGTGACTTGTGTGTGGATGACTTAGGAGCAATTACCTACTGAGTACGGAAAGCGTCATCCACCAGGTTAGGGAATGCCAAGCCAACTTATCTGAGTCCCATTTCATTGCATAAGCCACTGCAAATACTCAAGAAAATAAGTCACAACTCAATCTATTGGAGTGATAGGTTTCAGAAAGCGTCACTGAGTGTGGTTTAACAACACCTACAGAAATTATGTTTAATATAGAGGTGCTGTTCGCGTCTTTAACTCCTTATTGTCTGTCGCATATGTGACTTGTGTGTGGATGACTTAGGAGCAATTACCTACTGAGTACGGAAAGCGTCATCCACCAGGTTAGGGAATGCCAAGCCAACTTATCTGCGTCCCATTTCATTGCATAAGTCACTGCAAATACTCAAGAAAATAAGTCACAACTCATTCTATTGCAGTTTTTCTACTCTTCTACATGGGCTAATTAGGGCTTTATGATTGCAGCAGCACTTACCATATGGTCAAATGCTCACCTATCGACTATTAACTACAATGCAGAAGGTTGCGGGTTCAATTCCCTTCGGGAGCAGGTATTTAAGCTTAAAAATAAACATGTTTCTGGTCTGGATGTCCTATGCATAATATGTATGTATTTACAAAATAAAAATAGATATCATACAAGTATTATATCTGTTGTCTAGTCACCGTAACACAAGCTTAACATGGAGATAGATGGCGCTGCGTGATGTTCACAGAATTAATTTATTTATAAATCAAGTTACCATATAAACGTTTACCACACTAGGTAATAATGCCAGTAGTCGCGGGTTCGAGTCTCGCCGGGTACTAAAGTTTTTAAAAGCATTTTTTCAAAAAAGCATTATTATTAAGTTACCATATTAGAAAGTATGTCAATAAGTTGGTTCTGTGCCTGACACAACTGTGTCTGAAACTCCTCCACTTTCTTCAGTTTTGCTAGACATTCCCAGCACATACGCATTCTCTCTGTATCCTGGAATATAACCACATCATCACTGACTATCTGGTGAGATAGCGGTGGAACTCTTGGCAATAATTTGTTTAGAATAAACTAATGTGAAACAGTTTTGGTTGTTGGCCTATTGTCACCCTTTTATGGGGTCTATCTATACTAATATTATAATATTAAATTTGTATTTTGTGTATCTTTGTCTGTTATGAATAAACTCAAAAACTACTGGACCGATTTAAAAAATTCTTTCACCATTAGAAAGCTACATTCACCCTGAGTAACATAAGCTACTTTAGTCCCGATATTCCTACGAGATCGGGACTTATGCGGGTAAACCCGCGGGACGCAGATATAAAATTTAGATAACACTAGCTGCGTCCAGGGGTTTCGTGTGTAAATATCGGGATCACAAGTAGCCTATGTAACAAAGCTAGGCGCGTTCATATTCCCTTTTCTAGCAGTCCTTGGTTCACACACAACCAAAATTGATATCAAATACAATCATGACGTAACATTGCAGTACCCTCTCGGCCTACTCACCTCAACAAAATTGTTTCCTTCTATACCATTAGCCAGTAATATAAACAAGAGCTCGCTGTAGGCTGCAACGGGTTCTACGGACCGGCCCAGGCTTAGACAACCCTGGCAAATCTCGACATAAGACTCCAAGGTAATTTCTGTATCCATTTCCACAACCATAAATGTATAAATAGTAAGATAAGTTGTTACATCTCTGTGTACACAACTTCAAGGCACTTATATTTTTTATAGTTATGTTAAACGATACATAGGTAAAGCATATTGCAATCGAAAGATACTTCACCAACAAGAATCAACTGTGTTCAATGAAAACAATCACGAAAAATTTACACACCAATATTATTATTATTTCGTCGGGTAACGACAGAAAGACGCGACCACAGATATCTAATAGACTAGTCAAAGACAGATGGGACGGTAACTGAATCACCTTAGTATTTTTTAAATTATGTTATTTTAAAGTCATACACTGCAAATGGGACATATCACCACCGAACACATATACTCCTAGCGGAGACATATCACTCTCCATACATTTGAACAGGTCAACATTTCTTCTTTTTATTGATTTTTGCATAAATATTTTTTTTTAATAAGAATTATAGCTGGAAATAAACAGTAATTTAGTGAGTTTTATTTATGTATTTTTTTTATTATACAAAATATTATTTTACTACATAAAAAAATTAACTCAATTTATGGGACATCACTAAAAACATTTTCAGATTTTTTTTGGGAATTGCTCTTAATCTAAAGTGCGCGTCGAGTAATATGAGTGCTGACGTCTTTGAAGGATTGTCATTGTCAAAATAAAAAAGAGAAAAAATTGTCTATGAAAAATATGTCTGACTTATCAGCTGACAGTTATGTTGTAACAATATTTCGTGGTGTTTGCAAAATTGTACAATTTATTACATAAAACGTTTACCTATTCGTGTTTAGAACTGTACAGTTTAAACGTTGTTTTGGTTATATGTCACGAATTATGGAAACAGTGAACATATTGTTGTAAGTAAATAATACGCGCTATTACATTTTGTTTAAACTACTGATGGTAAAGGCTTGAAATATTTATATCGTACCTTGCCCTTGCCCTTGGTAATCTAGGAAATCTCTTCTCCTGAGTGTAACCTTCATTAAAATATACATAGCTAATTGGTAGCAGCTTTCTAGATGCGTGTAAATGTCAATTATTTGCTAGTAATCGTACGACATTGGTTATTTACAATACAAATATATTTTCCACAAATTGAATCATCCATCAATCACGATCGGCGATGTTAGAAGTTTTTGGAGGAATATTTTGGTACCATATCACTCTATTATCATATGACCAAGTCATTTAACACCAGAAAAAAGCTAAGTAAACCTTAATTAAGTATACCTATTCCTGTCTCTTTTATAAACCTAATAAAAAGCAATGAAAAAAAACTACTTATAGATTTTAGCAAAAGAAGAGAACCTGCTTTAACCTGAAGAAAACAGTACTAAGTTACAAGATACAAAGATAATAATGTTTAGTATTTTTATAAATAGGTACATACATAACATACAAAAATAGTCAGAACTGTAAAGTAAAATCTACACCTAAATCTCTAATATTGGTGTATTATTATTTATTATAGACATACTTTTCATATTTACCACTTTATTCTTATACACAAGCACAAATTCTCAACAATCAACCTATAGGTACCAATGCTACCAATTTAATTAGTGCATAGCAAAGAATCCTATTAAAATTAAAACCCAACCATAACCTCCAAATTACAAACACTGTAAAAAATTACCTCTTCGGGCAGAAGGGGTTGGGGCTGGTAACAAGAGCACCAAATATCTAATCCACCAGTATAGAACAGACCACCTTCATACAACCCTGCGGCGTAGTTACTTCACTACATCTACCGTGGTATAACTATAATGCCGTTATCTACATATGGTTGATTTTTAACTTTGATTCTACGTGTATATATACACATAGACATGCGCAGCTATGTGTGCGTGACCTCTCTCACCAACAGTGTGCAGATGGATACATGAGCCGAGGCGGCGCTTCGGGCGGCCTCGGCAAACCCAAGTGGAAAGCGGTGAGAAGTCACGCACACATAGCTGCGCATGTAGAGGAGTACCTATGCCGCAGGCTTGTATGAAGCTGTTGTTCTGGTGGATTAGGTATTCGGTGCCAAGAGGGCACTGCCTCCTCCCACATCCTCATACCCTGCCTCCCCTCTGCTTCGCTGGCACTAAGAAAAACTATTGGCCAGCTTTGATGTAAAGCAACCCCTGCATACCTAAAGAGAAAAAAAAAGCCCTGCATAACTAATACGGTGCGCAAAGATATATGGTTAATTTTCACTTCACCTGACTATGAAAAAAGAAGGGTACCTATTGATTTTGACGTCTAAACTACTTAACATAATTTAGCAAATGTGGTATCATTATTTACTGAGTTGAAGCTGATGCAACAGTAAATTATTGTTGGACACTATTTGTAGGTACACAACTCACAGTTTTGTTATTTATTTCTAGTAAATCCCTATTAGCAAGCATTTTGCTTTTACTTTATATTATTATTATTCAGTCTTAAAGGGGAAAGGATACTCTTTTCTCCATACAAACTTTACAAACAAAGAATGTTTTCCCTGGATAAAGACATTAAAGGAAATATGTTTATGCCACAAAACCATAAAATGAGGGGCATGGTCATAGCTAATATACCTACACTGACCTACAGTCTATGCAATCCATGAAGATGTGCCCCACAATTCTTCCTAACCGTTTATAGTATATGTGTGCAAGCTTCCGTCAATGTTTGAGTGTTATCGGTACACACTAATTACCTATGAGTGCACACGCACACTACTGTAACACATCTACACTAATATTATAAAGAGGAAAGATTTGTATTTTTGTGTGTATGTGTGTGTCGTATGTTTGTAATGAATAAACTCAAAAATTACTGGACTGATTTCAAAAATTCTTTCACCATTAGAAAGCTACATTCACCCTGAGTAACATAGGCTACTTTTGATCCCGATATTCCCACGAGATCGGGACCTACGCGGGTGAAACCGCGGGACGCAGCTAGTATACTATAAATAAACGGTTGGGAGGAATAGTGGGGCGCGTCTTGGTGTATTGAACTATCTGTATCAGCTTTTAATTTTTTATCTCGTGTTTTTTTTTCATATTCTAAATTTTATTTCTATTCTAATTAAAAATTATACAGGTGGTGGAGTAACCTGTACACTGTAACACTGTAACCAACATAAATAGTGTTGAAAAATCCAAAACCTACAAAAATATTGCAGGTGACACCACGGATTGCACCTATAGCTTGTACTATTTATGTATTCTGTGCCTATATTAAGATAACGTTTGAACATTGTATCTCTAAAATAGTGCCATGTCATTTTTTTCATAATACACAGACAGACCGTGTTATCAGCAGCTATCAGACAATCGTTTATTTAGCTATTATAGTTTTATCACTAGTTAAAGTTGCCGGTCCACGATAAGGCGCTGTAGCCCGAGTCTAAAACAATATGGCTACGCTATCCACTGCCCGTCGTAGTAAGAGGCGACCAAAAGGGGATTCTTGGTGATCACCTTTTCATTACAAATTTCTCACTTGAAAATCTCCTGTGTTTTTTGAAGTTAGAATATGTAGTAGATATTTGGGTAGGTTTTCGAATAAAGAGCTCGCAAGGTCTACTGTTTAAAATTAAATTACATAATTAGGTATTTAGTTAGTTAGTTTCGCTTTCCCTTATCCGCACTGAGCCTCACAATTGGGCCATTGTACGTGATTTCTTAGAGGGGTTAAGCAGTAAGACGCCACGGGAGCTTACTCCAGATTGTGGCGAACATTCAATGCCTACGGACCGTGGTGAGTCCTAGGACATGTCGGTTTCCTCACGACGTTTTCCTTCACCGTGAGTAAGAGTGATGTTATTACCGCACATAACTTTTTCTTAAAGAAAAAGACATTGGTGCGCGGTCGGCCTAGATTCGAACCCACGACTCTCGGAATGAAAGTCGGGGTATCTACCACTAGACCAACACCGCTCTCTGAATAATTATTTAACATCTAAATAATTATATAACACAATTGTATCTTTTCTTTCCAGGGGACCTTCGGAGACCAGAGTTTTCTGATAAAAATAATATAACCATGGAAGAACCTATAAGAAAACAAAATAAAAACAAAGCATACAAAATAACATAAATAGAAGCTTCAAAGATCCTTTTAGGGTCTAGTTATTTCTGTGTGATACAGAACCCTAAAAAAAATAGTGAAATTTAGAGCTCTAGTCTCAATTTGTTGATAATAATATAAGTTAATTAAAAACAATCTTAATATATATAAAAACATAGTTGTTAATCGTTATAAATAAAAAATAATTGATTTATTTATACTTAATACAAATCATCATTTCCAAGTATTTAATACTTTATGTTACCAAAGAGTTTCCGTTATATAAACATTAAAAATATAGTAATTATAAATATACATATAAATTTTACGTGATAAACAGATACAAAATAAATGTTGTTAAGTGTATGGGGCAGAAAAGCGGACAGTTCTGACACATGTAAAACGAAGGGGGTAAATAAGGGGAACGTGCTTTGTAAGGGGGAGGATTTAGGGGGCAATAGGGAATCAAAGGGGATAATTGGAGTAGTTCAAGGGGACACTATGGCGGCGACGATCGTCGAAACACCCCCTCCGCAGCTTATAACGACGATCGAATGGAGTATGATGGATAAAAGTAAATTTTTTCCACTCTATACTTTGAGTAGTTTTACTGGTAAGTCTTTAAAAATAATTAAATAAATAATAAATAAATTCTGCAAACAACACACAGCGCCATCTAGCCCCGTGGTAAGCGACTAAGCTTGTGTTACGGTGACTAGACAACGGATATAAAACTTATATTTATTTTTCTTTTGTAAATAAATAAATATTGCACGACGTTACACACAGCGCAATCTAGCCCCAAACTAAGCACTAGGCTTGTACTATGGGTACTAGACAACGGATATACTACATATTATACTTTTTTTTTTTTGTAAATACATACATATGATACATAGAAAACACTGAATATCCCATGTCTTCGGACTGTGTCCTAGGACATGTTGGTTTCCTCACGATGTTTTTCCTTCACCGTAAAAGCGATGTTATTAACGCACATACCTTTTTCTTAAGGAAAAAGACATTGGTGCGCGGTCGGTCTGGATTCGAACCCACGACTCTCAGAATGAAAGCCGGGGTATCTACCACTAGACCAACACCGCTCATATATAATACAAATAATAAATAAATACATATAATATAAATCAAATACATACATATTATACATAGAGGGACACCCAGACCAGACACAAATATTTATTTTATAAGCATAAATACTTGCACCCGGCGGAAATCGAACCCGCAACCTCCTGCATTGCAGTCGCGCTTTCGCACGACGCGCCACAGAGGTCGTCAATTATATTGTTATTCCTGGCAAATTTCAATTGAAATTATGATATAAATTACTTGGATGGGTGACCGATACTTTGTTTGGGAAAAAAATATTTTCTCGAGCTCCTCCGTGCTACGGAAGGCACGTTAAGCAGTTGGTCTCGGTTGTTATCTCTGATAGCAGTCGTAAGGTCAAGTTGGAGGCCTTAGGGCGATCTGAAAACTCTAACACTACGTGAGCCACACCACTACACGAAAAGAAGAAGATTTTTCCTTTAAAATATTTCTAAGTACTTAAAATAAAAATAGAATATTTTCATTATTTCCAGTTAGATGTGCACTATATCCGCTAACGCTCGTTAAAACACAAATACAAATCCAACGCAAGAAGGAAGCTTACAGTGGGATCACTGACGCGATATCGAAGATATACAAGTATGAAGGCATTTCGGGACTCTATAGGGGTTTCTGGCTGTCTAGTGTGAGTAATCATTCTTCATTTTCCAACTCCTCCTTCCCTCTCTCGCTTTTCCAACAATGGCGTCCCCTAAGTGTCCGTTCCCACAAACCGGCTCGGAGAGGAGAGCAGACTTGTTATCATTTAAAACAGAGTTTTGAGTTATTGTAATAAGGTTTATTTTTACATGTCACTTCTTTTATTATCGAGATTGCTTGAGAGCAATCCTTGAACTCATAACTCTGTTTTAAACGTGATAAAAAATCTGCTCTCCTCCGAGCCGGTCTGTGTGAACGGACCCTAAATCTTAAACTTTCTACTCTTAAGGTCATAGCCCACTTACACGACTCTGCTCCCACCCGGCAAAAATAATATAATTCAAATGTGGGCTTTAAATATTGCTATTTAGATATATTTTACACTGACTGACGAGCAGTCTGACGGCGGTAAGATCGCTGAAAGCGAGCTGTCTGCTAATTTATTATTCCAATGTAAAATATATCTAAAGAGCAATATTTAAAGCCCATATTTGAATTACATTATTTTTGCCGGGTGGGAGCAGAGTCGTGAAGTGGGCTATGACCTTTAGTCTCCGAACTTTACAAACGTAGTCGACTGTTTCCTCCCTGGATAATATTTAGTCGACTACAATTGTATGGAGAAAGAGTAGGTAGACTGTCCTCTTAATTTGGGGCGTCCTGTAATATTTATTTATTGTTTCAGTTTCAAATAATCTCAGGTGTTTTTTATATATCGACGTATGAAGGCGTTAGACATGAACTCGGCAAATATGATGTCGCACCTAAAATTAAGGTAAATATAGTATAACAAATAACGTACTTAATAATAGACAGACACACAGTTTCTTTTATAAAACGTCTAAATAAACTTGGAATCTATACTAATACACACATCAACATCGTCTAGGGATATTTTATATAAAGTTCTTAAACTTAAAAAATACTGGCCGATTTAAAAATATTTTAATGGAACCTTATTGTGTAGGCCTTATTGTATGATTCCAAATTTGAATTAAAAAAAAATAATTAAAAACATAAGATTAGCGCGGCAATTATTGTAGCGAGTTCGAAGGTTTAAATTTACTTAACGCAGTTTTAAGCATTTTGTTTAAACAAATTGAAGTTTTAATATTTTTTTTGATTAATTACAATTTAATACAACTGTATGCATCATGCAGCGGCGTCATTTAACAAGAAACGAAATGTTAAGGGCAGTAGGAATGCTCCAAGCTGGGGCTACTCAACGGAGTATTGCCGAGGAGATTGGAACATGACAAAACGTGATATCAAGATTGTGGTCACGTTATCGTGCTACTGGTGAAGTGGCTGAAAGGCATCCAGGCGGAAAGCGGATAACTACCCAAAGACAAGACCGATTTTTGCAAGTGGCCGCGAGAAGACAACCAAATGTTACGGCCATGCAGTTGGTTTAAACGCTCCAGTCAGACCACCAGGTGCTTGTCAGTGACCAAACTGTGAGGAAAAGACTGCACGAGGCTAACCTTCATTCTCGCAGGCCGCTTCGTACTCTAGCACTACGCAGAGGAAATCGTGGACGGAGATTACAGTGGGCTAGAGAACATTTGCCTTGGGAAGATATCGAGTGGTCGGTAGTGTTGTTTACCGATGAGTCCCGATTCGGATTTCATCCTGATTCACGTAGAGTACGCGTATGGCGAGCTTCTGGTCGTGACAACCGTCTGCAACACCCTCAGGAGGTCCATCCATACCATGGCGGAACAATTATGGTTTGGGCGGGAATTCGTATTGGTGGAAGAACAGACCTCGTTTGGATCAGAAACACTATAACTGCAGAAAAATACCGTAATCAGGTGCTAGCACCAATAATCTATCCCCATCGACTGCAAATGGGCCAAGTTTTCACGCTCATGCACGACAACGCCCGTCCGCACACTGCGCGAGTGGTGACCAGCTGGCTAGAGGAGCACGACGTGTCGGTCTTAGACTGCCCGCGCAGTCACCAGACCTAAACCCCATAGAGCACGCGTGGGATATGCTTCAAAGAAGGGCTTTGAGGAATTTGCCTCCAAATGTTGCGACTGAAGAGCAACTTTTTTTGCATCTTAGCAGGACCTGGGGCAATATTCCGCAGCAAGATATTGACAACCTGATTCAAAGCATGAAAAACCGTTGCAGGGCCGTGATTAACGTCATGGGTGGTTTCACTGACTACTAATTTTAACTTCAAATAAAAAAACCTAATAATTTCGTTTTACTTTATTTTTTTCCTTAGATAGACATTTTATCTTAAATTTAACATTATTTCACTTTTTGCGTTTTTTTAAAATAAAAAAAATATTTAAGCACAAAACAATATTTTGTTGTATTCTAAATCATAGTCTGATAAGTAGGCTTTACAAAAATATATACATGTTGTTTGTTAGGAAACACAATTTTTGAGTAAATTGAGAAATTCTGAATATCCCTAGACGGTGTTGATGTGCGTATTATAAAGAGGTAACGTTGGTAACATGTATGTATGTATGTATATTGGGGGTAATCTCCGAAACTACTGGACCGATTTCAAAAATTCTTTCACCATTAGAAAGCTACATTCACCCTGAGTAACATAGGCTACTTGATCCCGATATTCCCACGGGATCGGGACTTACGCGGGTGAAACCGAGCGAATCTGCTCTCAAATATATAATTGACAGCACCTGTGGTAGAAGGTTGCGGGTTCGATTCCCCGCATAGGATTTCGTGCTTTGTATGTCCATCTCTTCCCGTGGGTGTCGTAAAAGGCGACTAAGGGATCTGAGGAAGACTAGGTAACCTTATGTTCTCCCTGCGCGGTGGCAGATAAACTGCATGGTCCTTATGAGGGTTGGTGTCAGTAATCTATTTGCAGAAGGTAAGGTCAGAATATGGTCAGGTCAATGATGGATGACTTACCTACTGCGCCGATCTGTAGGGGTATTCAGAGCGGTTCGGTCCGAAACCGAACATCGACTTGACATGTCTGTCACGGTCTTTATTAGTCGCGCTGAGCGAGACGGAGATAACATTTCCGATATCGGTTTCGGAACGAAGCTCTCTGAATACCCCTGCTGGAGGGTTACTGCGGTTTGTTTCGATACGACATCGATACTGTCATACGATGATTCTACTGTCACATTCTGATAGTAGGGTGACAGTAGAACCATCGTTATGACAGTATCGTTGTCGTATCGAAACGAACCGAAGTAACCCTCCTGGTCTGCTTGTCAGAGACCCGGGGCAAGTGGGTCTCCCCCTTTGGGCCAGGGTACCGCGGGGTTGGGCTAGCCCGACAGCCTGAAAGGCCGCATCTATCGGTGGCTGAGTAGGGAAATGTCGCCCAACATTGAGGTTTGGCCTCGCGGGGGTTTGTTGGTTTAGTCGCAGAGGATGGCATGTTTGTCAACTCCGAGAAGGATGCAACCGGGATATTCCTGGCTAAGATAACTCCGAGAAGGATGCAATCGGGATATTCCTGGCTAAGATAACTCCGAGAAGGATGCAACCGGGATATTCCTGGCTAAGATAACTCCGAGAAGGATGCAACCGGGATATTCCTGGCTAAGTTGTGTTGTGTTTGTTGATATTGCAGTCGTTCGTAGGCGGCGGCTGCGCGTCTCTCGTCGGGCAGACCATCATCGTACCTTTCGACGTCCTCAGCCAACACCTCATGATACTCGGCTTGATCAAAGGCAGGGCCAGTGCTAGTCGGAACCCTGTAAGTTATACATTTATACAGGATCTTGGAGCTTATGGAGCCAGCTGCTTATATACGTTGTTCTACATGTCTAGGCGCATAAACCTGTACGACTTGGCCGGGGCATTGCCGCGCCGTGCCCCCAGATATTAACCGAATAAACAGCTGTCCCATAAGCTCGCGACACCCTGTATTTCACTAGCGACTCAATAAATTGATAGGTTTATTTGTAAGGATTGACCCTCGATGCAGTTTCTCGAGCATTTTAATGACCTTTAGACACTTTCTTATGACCCGTATTTTGCCGTGTAGCCCGACATAGAATGATTTTTCATAGACAACCCATTTGCATTATATTAATGAGGAGGAACACTAACTTTTTATCCCGGCAGAGGGCGTTTGGCGACTGATCTTAGTTTGAATTAAGAACTGTCAAACAGGTGTTTTTTACAACTTTCGGCGCCAAATTGGCCATATCGGTCTCAGACCGAAAGTAAAAAAAAAACTCGGCGTTTTCATTTGTCAAAATGAAATCATCATCATCAATTGACATCGAAAATACATTAACGACAATAGATACGTGGTTCAATCATAATAATCTAAAAATGAACATCACCAAGACATGTTTGATGAATTTTAGACAAAGAGAAATGGCAAACACTGACATTATAATTAATTACCAGGGAACTACAATTGCTGAGGTTAAACAGACAAAGTTTCTTGGTTTATATATGGACAATAAACTTGACTGGAAACAACATGTAGAACATGTATGCAAAAGGCTGAGTCAATTCTCACTTGCTCTGTTTAGGTTGCGGAAGGTTGCTAGTAGAGATGCTTTGCTGACGGCATACCATGGCTATGTAGCCTCTATCTTAAGATATGGTGTAATATTTTGGGGTAACTCGACAGACAAAAAGAGAGTCTTAATAGCCCAAAAACGTTGCATCCGTGCAATGTGTGGACTACGGAAAAGAGACACTTGCAAGCCCCATTTTAAACAGCTGAACATCCTTACGGTTCCAGCTATGTACATATTTGAGGTTGCTATTTTTGTGAAAAATAACCCTGACTTATTTAAAAAATATGCTCCCCCAAATCGATGTAACACACTCAGAAGGGATGTCACAGGAAGACAAAATAAAGATGACTTGGAATTTGTAATGAGTAATACCCGACTGTTGCGTGAGAGTGTGTTCTGTGTGGCGCCAAATGTTTACAATAAACTACCTTCGTCAATTAGAGACATCGATAACATTGACGAATTTGGGTTAGTACTTAAAAGGATACTAATACAGAAATGCTATTACAATGTTAAACAATTTTTCGATGATAAAAACTTCCTGACATAACCTATTATTATTAATTTGCTATTGACATTTTTAACTTATATTATTCTTATTTTGTACTAATTAAATTTGACTAACTTCAATTCCCAAACTATTCATTTAATGCTATTAATTTATAATTTTCATGTATTTAATTAATTAACCTAGGGACTAAATTTTATGTTTGTATACCAAATTAAGGTGACGTCTAGCGTACTTATTATTATGTTAAGAACTAAATATTGTAATCCTGGACTTACAGACAATAAATGAATTGAATTGAATTGAATTCATCACCTTCATCAAAAAAAAAAAAGATCATCCGACGCCAGCGCCATCTGCTTACAGCTTTGCATGTGGCACCCCATTGACATATTTAATCGAATATAAATTACTTTTCATCCATTGCTCGGTGAAGGTCGTTATATGGGATCTTAGACTATAGGGTTGGCATATATCTTCCCACGGGGCGCACTTTCGATACGTTTTCGTCCGAATTTCACGTTACTGATTCGTATGCAGTCTGCGCGCTTCCATAGCACTGGGACTGTTCGTACGTCTTCGTACGTAGCGCACAAATTATCCAAAGTGCTCCCAGCCTAAGGGATCTAGGGAAGAGTAGCTAACCTCGAGTACTCGCGTCATAGGAGGGTACTGTCGGAAGACCGGCGTTGTGGCTGCCCCTGTAGTCGCAACCTATGCCGAGGCAGATCAAATAAGAACTGTCAAACCTGTGTTTTTTACAACTCTCGGCGCCAAATTGGCCATTTCGGTCTGAGACCGAAAGAATAAAAAAAAAACTCGGCGTCTCCATTGGTGGGAGGACCATCATCGAAAAAAAAAAGATCATCCGATGCCAGCGCCTCTGCAAACAGCTTTGCGCGTGGCACCCCATTGGCTGCTGTGCCAATTAGGCTCCTTATTATTTTTGTTCTAAATTTATTGTTTTTTCCTTATTATGTTGTATTGTTTGTTTTCTTTCTTTTATTGAACATTTTTTTAAGCGATTGCATAGCTTTTATCGCGGGCTTTGAGCGCGGCGACCGAATCAAGAAATTCCGTAATGAAAATAAAATCTAACACCCACACCAACATAAAAAAAATGCTATGCAATAGCTTTACCGCGGCAGTCCCCGAGTGCCTCACGTTTTTATATATTGTGCCGTGTGTTTTTTGTCAGTATAATGTTTTCTATTCTATTCTATACTTTCGAGTGGCGGTTTTACTCCTCGGTCCCTATAAGAGTTGGTGTCAACTTTCTTTCCAGACAATGAACCCGTTAGGCCTGGACCTCGAGAGCGGGCTGTCGAAGACGGCGGTGGCCCGCGAGGTGTTCTACCGCGTGTACCGGCTGCACGGGCTGCGCGGCTACTACCGCGGCTACTGCGCCTCGCTCGCGGCCTACGTGCCCAACTCCGCGCTCTGGTGGGCCCTGTATACTACTTACCAAGGTGGGGTTACACTAAATCTATTCTATTTCCAGTAAATCATTTTCCAGAAAATCTATCCAGTAAATCAACCTTCTTTCCAGTAAATCAACCTACTTTCCAGTAAATCAATCCAATTTCCAGTAAATCAATCCACTTTCCAGTAAATCAATCCAATTTCCAGTAAATCAATCCAATTTCCAGTAAATCAATCCAATTTCTAGTAAATCAATCCGATTTCCAGTAAATCAACCTTCTTTCCAGTACTTCAATCCACTTTCCAGTAAATCCATCCAATTTCCAGTAAATCAATCCAATTTCCAGTAAATCAATCCACTTTCCAGTAAATTAATCCACTTTCCAGTAAATCAATCCACTTTCCAGTAAATCAATCCAATTTCCAGTAAATCAACCCAATTTCCAGAAAATCATCCCACTTTCCATTAAACGAATCCACTTTCTATAAAATCTGCCTGTGGTTTGTGTTTATAGTAACTCTTAGTTTTGGCCATTCGCGATGTATAGATTTGGAGAATAATAACTGTTTTTAAGGTTCTGTACCAAAAGGGCGAAATAGGGTCCCCCTATTACAGAGACTGTGCTCTCCGTCTGTCTGCCATTAGACATTTAAAATTTGCACAGATGATATACACTAAAAACAAAATAAATCAGTTATGGAGTACCGAATTAATGAATACTGCTGCTTTTTATCTCGATATTTCGGGACATACGCGTGGTGCAGCTACTATAGTACAAATAAGGTGTTTTCCCTACAGACGAGCTGGTGAAGCTGGCTCCAGCGTGGATGTCTCACCTGGTGATCCAGTGCGTGGCGGGCACGCTCGGGGGGTTCACCACCACCATCCTCACCAACCCCCTGGACATCGTCCGCGCGAGGTTGCAGGTAAGACTTGAAGGATCCTTCCCTGGTCCTTCTGCTGCTCTAGTGGCAAGGTTGGTTACTGCAGACTGCAACTGGTGAAGCTGGCGACTCGTTTCCTTGTGCTCTAAGGGAGGACGGCTCGCGTGTCAACTCAAGTAAGGTTGTGTCGGGGGGTCCTCCTAGCAACAAGTGCCATGCACTGCACGTCGTCTGACGAGAGCACGAGGCCCGGGAGCGGCTTTTGGTGGTGTCCTTCCGGCTGCGACGTGCCCTAAAGTGTAGGTTTGGGGGGTCCGGCCCTTACCAGGATCGGACACCTACAACCCGGTACTCCTTACTCGGTAGGCATTTGGATCTATGAGGTGGATCTATGAGGCATATGGCATATCTATCTCTCTAAGTGAGCATACCAAAAGAGTTCCAGCACTACACAGGATATGTGGTAAGTGGCTTCTCTACCGGCCCCAGCGAGGTTGTCGTTAGCTTCTTTCTGAGGTGCGAGTGGTGAGTGGGACTGTTTCAGAACCTGTCTGGACAATCAGGTAGTGCAATTTTGAGCACGATGCAGCTCTTCTTATAGAGAACGGAACACTAACGTTTAGGGTCACGATCTGTCTATACTGATCCTGGACGGTTGCTCCTGGGGGTGGCCTGACGGTGCAGCGGACGGTAGCCTGCAAGTCGGAAGGAGCCGGGGGCCTAGTGGGGACGCTATAACATAGTATACGTAGATCAGTCGTTACGGGGGTTTTCAGATCGCCCTAAGGCCTCTAACGTTGACCAACTAATTAACGTGCCTTCCGAAGCCCGGAGGAGACTAGTAAAATTTAACAATACTAAAGTGATGTTAAGACGATTTAATTATAGAATACATGCCATGGTACTGCCTATTATTACTTATTAATTAATGTTTTCTCATTCGTAGGTGCAAGGTAAAGGCACAATGAAGCAAGTATTCAAACAGCTTTGGCACGAGGAAGGGCTAGCCGGTCTCTACGCCAAAGGGCTGTCGGCAAGACTAGTGCAGTCCGCCTGCTTCTCCTTCAGTATAATACTTGGCTACGAAAGCATTAAGCGAGTGGCCGTCAGTGATCAGTACAGAGGAGTTGTGCGTTGGTGAACAATATACATACGACAAAGATTGCAATTATTGACTTTTATTTCATCCTATGTAGATACATAACACACAGCGCCATCTAGCCCCGTGGTAAGATACTAAGCTTTCCACTTTCCAGTAAATCAATCGTGTCCGGCAGCTTGACCGGACCATGCAATAGATTTACACCAAATGCGTAAAGGGTTATTGGTTTTTAAGTAAGGGGGTAAGATTTTTTTATAAGTGTCTATTTCAATATAATATTTCTGTTTGAAGGTGTGGGGTATGGGTAGAATAAAATAATTGAACAACATTTTTATATTACTTATAAAAGTGTATTTATTTCACAAATTTAACAATGATATGGCACTGGTATCTGTGGTCCTTTTGCTAATAATAATAATATAGAATTTTATAATAAATAATCAAACGACAAGAAAAACTATTTACAAAATTAATCTGCCTTAATATTATAAAGAGGAAAGATTTACCTACTTGTTTCTTGGTTTGTTTGTTTGTAGCGAATAGGCTACAAAACTACTCTACCGATTTTAGAAATTGTTTTTCCAATAGAAAGCTACATTATCGAGGCGTAACATAGGCTAATTTTGATCCCGATATTCCCACGGGATCGGGACTTACGCGGGTGATACCGCGGGATGCAGGTAGTATTTTATAAATAAGTTACTAAGGCTTAATACTAGAGCCACAGAATACATAATACTTAAATAGCAAATTCAATGTTTTTTCTACAATGATAGATATGGCAAATATTATTAACTATCCTTATGAAATAATATCAACAGGTATATACACCTGTAGATATTATTTCATAAACTGTTAACAACTAGAAAAAATTGGCGGATGCGCAAAAGTCGACTTTTCATAGAGGTCGCACGTAAATGTACTGTGCGAACTTAACACTCAAATAGTATATTATGCAACTAGTGAATAAAAGACGGATTTAGTGCGAGGGCCGTAGATGAATCGCGAGCAAGTGAAGGATTCATGATGATTGAATCACGAGCGTAGCGAGTGATTCAAGTGTTAGAATCCTGAGCGACGCCAGTGGTTCATGGCCCTCAATCTGAATCCGTACTTTATTCAAGAGTTGCATACTATACTTTATACCATGACTACGAGGGAAAAAAACGGTCAAGTGCGAGTCGGACTCGCGTCGCTTACGAAGGTTTCCGTACCACTATCACAAATTTCGGAACCCTGAAATGAACACTGGAGCGGCAACCAATCCGTAAACGCAACGCGAACGTTAAAATTTATTTTACCACTGGCGCCAGTCTCAATTCATCACTAGATAGTAAAAAGTGCTAGGGGTGAAAATACATCGCGGTATGTCAAACTCACATAAAAGTTTTTTTATCAATTTGTTGTTATAGCGGCTAAAGAAATACATCTACTGTGAAAATTTCAACTGTCTAGCTATCACAGTTTATGAGATAAAGCCTGGTGACAGACGGACAGACAGACGGCAAAGTATCAGTAAAAGTGTTCCGTTTTTATCCTTTGGGTACGGAACCCTAAAAAGAATTTGTATGTCGAGTATTTTTAGCGCAAGGAGTTTGTATCAAGTTTTTTTCACGCAAGGAGGTTGTATATGCATTTAGTTAGATGGACGACGAGCAAATTGTGTTCTAAATTCAAAATTCAAACAGCGTGAGTAAAAGTCCTTTTTATTCACTGTTTAGCGTTAATAAAATAAGCTTTTAAGAGTGGGAATGGTATAAAAGCGTAAAATGACTAGCGAACTACACGGTATCTACACGGTTTAGTTTAGTTGCAGTGCAGAATAGCTTTCTAGATGAGATAATTGTCAAACGCTCATTTATCGCGTGTAAAAAAACATAATAGAGAAAAGATTGAATTTGCTATGTTGATTGTGCTTCAAATCTGCGCTAGTATGAAGTGACCTTAGAAAATTAAAATTGCAGCATAAAAGAAAAAGGAAAAATCCTACAAATAAAAATTTAAAAATTAAATCCCATTATGGTAAAACTAAAAGTTTCGAGGAAATCTTTTGCTCTCTTTATCGTGTGGACTCAAAACCTTGATTTTTATACACCTAATAAGAAACCTTTGGTATAAATATCAACTTTCCAGGTCTACCCGTTCTTGAGCTCTCGGTGATGTGATGACAGACAGACGGACAAGCGACTAAAGGTTTAAGGGAGAAGCATACCTACTCTTTTCTTCATACAAATTTTACAATCAAAGTCGTCTGTTTCCTTCCTGGATAAAGGATTTCATATTCTATTTTTTATTTTATTTCTATTCTAATAAAAAACGAAAAAAAAAAGCAAAACGTCGTGGCATGGTAGTAAATATGGCAAATATATGTTTTATAGCATAATCTTAGATTACCTTACATAGAACTTAGTCTCTATAAGAGACCAGTTCAGATCTTATTTGCTCTAATGTCTTTATCCAGGGAGGAAATAATCGTTTACGTTTATATAGAGATCGAGTAGGTATCCTTTCCTCTTAAGAGGACAGTCTCCATTCTCTTTCTCCATACAAACGTAGTCGACGTTTTCCTCCCTGGAAAAAGACATTAGAGCAAATATGATTATGCCATAAAACCTATATCTGTCATGACTATGCATCTACCTTTTGATTTTTTTTTTCATTTTCTAATTAGAATAGTAATAAAAAATCAAAAGGTAGATGCATAGTCATGACAGATATAGGTTTTATGGCATAAACATATTTGCTCTAATGTCTTTATCCAGGGAGGAAAACTTCGACTACGTTTGTATGGAGAAAGAGTATGGAGACTGTCCTCTTAATGAAATGGCTGACCATTAATATAGAATATTTTCTGAGTGCGGTTTAAACCAAATTCGGAAATTTCCGAATCGCAATCCACACAGATAGCACACATCGAAATAAAACGTCAATGTCTTTCTGTCAACCAATCGTTTGTCACAATGTGCTGAAAATAATCATAAAACAGAAATTTACGACGCCTGCGCCTGTGGCAGCCTGGCGCACCGCACAGCGAATTCTAGAGAATGCGTGCGATTTTTTTAAATTAAATGAGATTCAATGTGTTACAGAATTGTGAAAAAAATAACCCGTGGTAAAAAATCGCTGTGCGGACGTAGCCTTACTTACATCTAACTAGAATATTTATTTACAGAGGGCACAACCCACAGCCAATCTTAATATAAGCAACCAACTGCTGTTTCTATCATACTGCTCGGAGTCTCGGGACCAAAACTATTGTAACATGGTTGAAACGCCGAGGTATGAAAATAATAAATAGAAATACGCGAAAAAGACCAGGGAAAATTTAAATAATCGTGTTTACAAACCGTGTTAGTTTTAAAAGCTTAATATAAGAAACCTACTCGTTCTCCATACAAACAAAGTCGACTGTTTCCTTCCTGGATGAAGACACTAAAGCAAAAATGTTAATGCTATAAAACCTATATGTGCCATTACAAATTACCATCCCCCGCGTTATTTAATAGAAAAGAGTAGGTATCATTTCCCCTTACGTAGGTAGGTACCTAAAGTACCTAAATATAAGTTCCTGGCCAATTTGTTTGACGCAGTGTGAAGTTTTAATATAATATGTGTAGTACGTATTATATTATACGTATTATGTAAGTACCTAAATAGTATTGTACGACTTTTAATCCTGTTTTTTATTATTGAGTTTTTGTAAAGCTCAAAATACACGGGCGACACTGACACTGCAACTTACCTATAGAGCCTTAGATTAAAACAAAATACTAAAGATAAGGTACAGTCTCGGAAAATGAGACGATATAAAACTGCGTCTAGCTGACGCACTAGCCTCAGTCGTATGTCGAACCGTTGCCGCGTGAGCACGTGCTGTCACAATCTGTCATCTTTTTTAAATCCATAAGAATGTCTTTTTGCTTATTTACAAATGCCTGAAACATTTCTTATAGACAAATGTTTTTAAATATTATGAAAATGCATGTAGGTGTTTCTAGCTCATTTTTCGAAAACGCAATGTTAGAATATACCGTATCTACTATTTTTGTTTTCATCAAAGTATAGAGCCCACACCTACAGCATTTACATTGTAAAAAAATCGTGCATGTGTGCTGTATGTGTAGCTAAGTGTCAGTGTCGTCGTGTATTTGAAGCTTTAGGCCAAAATTATGCTTCAGGTTAATGTTTGTTTTTATCATTATCCTGTTTTTGTAAATTAGCTCACTTTGGCCTTTTTCTAAGCAGCTTTAAAAATCCATATTATTATGGCACTAAAAATGTATTAGCAAGTATTATTTCTGTATTAACTTTTACCAATTCTGGGGCGCTTAGTTAGATCGCCGCGACGTGGCACAGAATACTTGCTAATACATTTTTAGCAGGCGCAAAATGTTTTTTTTGTAATAACTTTTTATTAGAGCGTCGGGGACACGTGTGGCCTAGGTACGAGGCACACACTTACTTGTGGGCAAAATGGTCAAATTAGACACACTTACTAGTGGTCAAAATGCGGGATGCCGAAGATCGAGCGAAGAGGAGACGTAAAAGTAGGAAAGCGGACCCCGGGCTTTCGAGAGGGATGCAACCGGGAACATCGTGAGGATGAAGAAGAAGACTAGTGATCAAAATGGTCAAATTAGACACACTTATTAGTGGCCAAAATGATCAAATTAGACACACTTACTAATGGTCAAAGCTATCACACCTAATATTATAAATGTGAATATTAAAGCTCACAATACACGATAACACTTACACACCACACCTACACCCACAGGCACGAAGTGTCATCGTGTATTTTAAGCATAAGATGTTTGTGTCAATCTTGGAAAAACGGCTAAAAGGTAACACACGGGAATCTTGTAACTTGGATCAACACACAGGATACTTTTTATCCTGATATTTCCACAGGAAAGAACTACGCGAGTAAAATTGCGAGGCACAGGTAGTCTACACTAATATTATAAAGAGGAAAGATTTGTATTTTTGTGTGAATGTGTGTCGTTTGTTTGTAATGAATAAACTCAAAAACTACTGGATCAATTTCAAAAATTCTTTCACCATTAGAAAGCTACATTCTCCCTGAGTAACATAGGCTACTTATATTCCCACGGGATCGGGACTTACGCGGGTGAAACCGCGGGACGCAGCTATCAATTATAAAGTTTTAAAAATCATGAATTAACCAATCAGGCAGCAGTGCACCTTGTCAACTTTTGTGACCGCAGCATTACCCACACCACTTCATAATTGTCAATCAGACATGCTTGTTCTTCATATGACTGGCAGGTCTTCGCTTCCTGAAGTTCATTTGTTTCAATATCTGCGTGTTTTCATCATCTGCCTCTCTGTCCATGCCGGACTGGCCCGGGATTTGGCTAAATAACTTGAGTTTTGACGGTAGATAGATCAAGCCTAAGAGAGTTATTACTGTAACAAAAATAAAAGAAATCTGAGTTAAACATAGTCCCGTGGCCTTGCCCGTGGTAAGCTACTAAATTATATAGATACTAAGTAAAAATAAAAAAATCAACTGGTTAGTAATGATTTATGATGACCTTGTTATCAATATATGTTGGTAGGGTGGGACTCTTATGATCAAACCATAGATTTTGTAGGATAAATATTTTTTCATATTAGTTAGTATATTTATATAATTTAACAGTCATATTATCCTACAAATTCCGTGGTACGTTATTTCGGTCTTACAATCAAAAGTTAGTTTGAGCTAACTTATCGCTGCTATCTACCACAATCAAGCGTTTAGTATAGGAAATTGTTGGGCGTCTAATCAAAATGAAGCTACTCACGGAAAATTAGCTTGATAGTCATCAATTGCAAATATGTACCAGGGATCGTGGACTAGTAGGTATACTTACTATTTAAAATGCACGGAAAAACCACATAGAAGTTTAAATTAGTTGAATGGTAATAGAATGCCTCCGTGATGTAGAGTATTATTGTTAACATCAGTGACCAGTACCCCATACTTACTACCCTGGAAATAAGCAAAGCATGAGATTATTAAAGGATATAATAGTCAAGGATCTGTAGATAAAAAGTTTTTGTTGAAGATCTGAACTGAATAGGATCTGAGGGCCAAAAATCCTCCAGTGATGGGAGCTTGTTTGTGTTGTGTTAAGCTAAGCTTGTGGTACGGTGACTGGGCAACAGATACAATACTTATATTTGATTTTCTTTTGTAAATACATTATACACAGAGCAGAAACAAATATTTATGTAAAGCATAAATACATGCACCCGGTGGGAATCGAACCCTAAACTGTGCAACGCAGTGGGTTGATGATACAATGGGTGTAACACTGACATAATTTTTATTGCAATTTCCATGAGGTTGGAACATTTGCAGATGAAACAACCACGTCATTATCATCTCAGCCCCATACAACACCACAAATAGCGATGCCGAGTCACGTCCTACGAGCTATATGGCCTGCTCATTGCCACTTCAGTCGGCTAATTTTGAAAGATAGCTTGGTTTTGGTTCTCTGACAGACAACCAGATGCAGCTAGTAATAAATAAATGTTTATTTGTTCATACTTACGGTCTATAGTGAATGTATAGTGTACAATGTATTAACGCAAGAGCCTTCAATACAGAGTACATTCCTAGCATTCTCGATAATGTAAAGTCATCTGGAAAATGTACAATGAAATGCATTAATTGTTTGCCAACATTTTTTCGTGGTAGAATTCATACTTCCACTAATGTTATATTTTATACATGCACAGAATGGTAGATGTTCCACACCACAGCAAGTATTGAGCTCTAGGCACTAAACAGTTGGGAATAAAAACTAAACATTCCTTTTTTTATTAGACATGAAGTTCGGAAAACTTTAATTCAATCAATTATAGTTTAATTCTATTAGTTTAAAAGAGCAGATGTTTGTGACCATTTATTTTATGTTAAGAAAGGTTAACTTACCGTCTAAACGTTCATTATCTTCGTTATGATTTAGAAACGTTCTTCTTTCTATAAAAGACCTTCCAGCGGTCCCCAAATCCATGAAGGCGACAAAAGCAATCCATCCTCGAAAGGTGTATAAAACTTTGTTCTGCACAGCCATAACTTACTGCAACTTGGTTACCTAGATACTGCCTAGATATCAGATTGTAGCTATTGCTGTAAATACACTAGCCGGCCTATTTTTATATTTCTGAACGCTAATTATAGTAAAATACGTAAAGAATCGAAAACTACACCGAACTTCGGAGGCGACTAAGACACTAATTGAATTACCCGGGTTAGTTTACGGAGTGTGATTTAAATCGTACATGTTTTAGCGTCCTTCGCACTGCGGTATTTTACCTGCAATGTAGATTTTAACCAAAGAATTTTTGTTTTAAATACCTAGCTTCCGCGCAGAAGCGGCAAACACAGATATCTCTAGACTAGTCAGGCGGCAAAGCAGTCGTTTTTGAGTCGAATAAATCAGGCTACAGACCATCAGTTTTAACTGTACACTCAAACTGTTCAGTTAAATCGAACGTGTGTGGACACAATTATGGATACGTGGATATTTAGTCACAAAATGATATCCTCTTTGAAGTTCTAAGTTTAACTACTAATGCAAGTATTAGAGCTTTACTTACTTTAATATACAGGGCCCTTTGAAAGTTTAGAGTTTAGATCACGTTTAGATAAAACTGTGCAGTTAAAATTGAAAGTGCATGGTCGCCTTCAAATTTTATTTCTTATCGATTTTGAATCAGAAAGCCACCGTTTGGAAATAAACCAGTGTCAAGTATTTTAATATTTGTGAAGTACAAAAATCAGAAATCACCCGTCAAGTCGAGGAAGTCATCTTAGATGGAGGATATTAACTTATTACACCAGGTTCAGAAAAACAACACAAAGGTCAATGTTGGGCACTGGATTTTATTTTCACTACATTTGTACAGTTTCACGTAACATTTTATACTTTTTACCAGTTTTCACATTCTTCTACGCGCTCCCGCCAAAACTCTGGCAGTCTGGATGACAATGAAAAAAAAGTTAACTTTCGTATTTACTTGTGTTGCCAATCCTTGAAAAATTAGGGTATTCTCGCACGGCCAGTATTCGGCTGGATTTCTTTAAATGTTGTTGCTTGCTCTGAGATCACATATTTCGCAAGTACGATTCAATACACGATTCTTCACAATTTACACGTACCTATATTCATTCTCCAGGTGAAGAGTATAGCACTCACGTGTGTTTATTGTCATAATCCCCACTAAGCTGTCCCCACCAGTGGACGTTATTTAATAAATAACAGCACTTATTAATTACTTACACCATGTTTGTACCCATCATATTACATAGTCGTCTTTCAAGTTCAAGTTCAACAAGTCAACTTGGAATTTTAACTTTCAACAAGTCAAGTTGGATTCCAACTTTCATTTCAACTTGAAAGTTGGAATGAGGTTAAAAACTAAAAGGTCGAGGCAGCTGGGTGCTACTTTTGAGTAATCCCAAGTTTCTGTCAACTTCAGCGTTGTTTCGTAAACAAAATAGGTAATTTTTAGATAAATCTACAAGAAGACGCTTTGTAATAGCTGTGGATTGCGAAAACATAACAAATGATGTATTCCTTAAAGATGCTAAAAGAAAAAAAAAGACGATAAAAGCTGTGAGGAGAAAAAAAATTCAAGTATGGCGACCAAGCTAATTATTCGAGGTTATGTACTGCCCATCTTAAACCTGAATATTATTATCATAGAAATTCCAACTTCCAACACAGGTAAGACGCTTCCCTTCTTAAAACTACTATACCTAGGAGAATAGATGTACATACATACACAGATTATCAGTTTACAATATTATACTAATAATACCTTAAATCAAAAGGTAGGTACACTGGTTTTTTCATTTAGCATCTTTGGGGAATACCTAATTTGTTATGTCATTTTGTAAAATTATCTCAAAATAACATAATTTGTTTACGAAAAAAATAGGAAGATTGACAAATAGTAGGTATCATCGATTAGTAGCGCCATCTGAAGTGAGCAAATGGCAGTTTCCTTCCAAACCCATTCGATCAAGTCTAAATGTCGCCAGATGGAAAATTGTCATTTTAACCGTTCGTAACTGGTCACACAATAGCTAAAAATACCGTCGCCATATTGGTATTGTCAAAAATTTCGGGATATATTGGTGCCGAAGAAAAAATGGTATCACGCTTTAATAATTCCGAATTAACGTTATTCGTGTGATCGAAAACAATCAACTGTGACTTTAGATGTTACGTTCGCGTCGCGTGTGTCGTTATTCGGTTCGCTAACGATGTATTCGATGGAGAAATGCTTGGGTCGAAATGGGACTGGTAGCCGTGAGGAGGATGGTCTGATCGGTGCCGGTGGCGAAGCAAAGGAGGGCGCGGCTTCGGATGAGGTGGCCAACGCGGTGGCTGCGGTCTCCGACGAGATCGGCGATATCTTGAAGGATGAACTGGGCGACGCGGCCCGCGCCGATCTCATCGACGCCGAGTTGGCCGACTTGAGCGCAGAACTCGGGCTGCTCGCTGGTCTGGCGGAAAGCGAAGGCCATCAGGAGGACTTCCCTTCGCTCTTCGAGATCGCTGTGAGTACTTTATCCACTCCCCCACACCCCAAATTGTTTCCACTTGTTTCTTTTCTGATGTCATTGACCTGCTAGGTCATTTTTTTGGAATTTTTCATTTCGTTTTGTTTGTGTATTATTATCACTTTCTCTAAAATCGAATTGTTTGTTATGTAGGTAAGTTATTATTCTATTTCCTTACTCATCACAACATTGTTTGGTTGCATTTAAACCTAAATAATTAAATAGGTTTTTTTTTATTATGTGCAATCAATATTTTTAGTACAAATTTCTTACAAAATTTGCTTTACCATTATGTTCTACAATTCAATTTAAAGTAATCCATAATTCTATGTTATCATTTAAGGGTGTTTTCATCCCAATTACTGAATTAAAATTTACTCAATGTTATGTTTCTCTCCGTCAACATTGTTCGGACATATCTTCATTTCTTAGAAGAACAAAGCAATGTTGTGAAAATTATACAAATTATATATCTATACTATTAGGTATTATAAAAACAACATAATGGCCCAATCATGAGGCCAAGTGCGGAAAAGCCAGACGAAACTAACTAAACTAACTTACTAGGTATTGTAAAGAGGAAAGACTAATCCACAAATAGAAAGCTACATTATTGAGGAGTAACATATGCTACTTTTGATCTCGATATACACCTGCGTAATCCCTAATCCTATTCAGGGATTACGCAAGTGATACTACAGGATGAAGCTAGTTTTGTAAAACAAGCAATTCATCATTTAACATATTGGCTGCTGGACCCGAAATGTGTTATCTAAAATTCAAAATTCAAATTCTGTTACATCCAGAATCCAATGCTCTGATTGGTCAATTGTTGATGTGGCAGCAAATTATATTAATTAGTAATATTGATAAAAAAACCACAATTTTAGCATCGAATAACTCAAGATGTAACTGAGTTCATACATAAATAGTTTGTTGAGTTGGTTATAAATTTAAAAATAAATCCATGAGAACAAAACCTCTTTTTTCGTGAAAAGTGGATGTAGTGGGGTTGGATTGTAGACAACACAAATAACAGAAAGCTCATAAGTGTTGAAAATGCAGGGTCTGTGTTTCTTCCTTACGGCCATTACATTGAATAAAGAATAATAATGCTCCAGTGCCCTTACAGCACCAACACAATATGTGTGTCACATACATCAGTGTCGACGCACACACCTATTGTGTTTGTTTTGTTTCTGAATATTGCTTCCAGAGGCAATACTTCTATTGATATACCAGCAGTGCCCGTGACATCGTCAGCCTAATTTTTTTGCAAATATAAAAAAGCCATAGCCTCCCTCAATAAATGGACTATCCAACACTGAAAGATTTTTTCTAATTGGACCAGCAGTTCCTGAGATTAGCGCGTACAAACAAACTCTTCAGCTTTATATATATATATTTATATTTATACAGGGATTTTAGAAATTCTCATGGAATGGGGACTTGAACCGTGTGACACAGCTAGCATCTAATGTTGAGTTTAAAAATACTCAATTTGAAGTTGAAAGTTTTTATCCCAATGGGGTGCCACACGCAAAGCTGTAAGTAGATGGCGCTGGCATCAGATGATCTTTTTTTTTTTCGATGGTGGTCCGCCATCAATGGAAACGCCGAGTTTTTTTTTTATTCTTTCGGTCTCAAACCGATATGGCGCCGAGAGTTGTAAACAACAGCTGTTTGACAGTTCTTAATTCAAACCAAAGATCATCTGACTAACGCCCTCTGCCGGGATAAAAAGTTAGTGTTCCTCCTCATTGAAAATGTGTAAAGTAATGGGATGTGGTTCCAGATGGGTCATCGGTCGTCGGGATCTGGGTCTTCATCCTCGTCGTGGTCTGGGGGTCGCGGCGGCCGCGTGCGCCGCAGCTCCAAGCAGCGCGCACCGAGGAGACGTCCCATCGCAAAGGGAAAGGAGGTCACTTTTTCTTTTATTTATATAGGCTTACTAGCTAACTCGCCGAGCTTTGTTCCGCCTTAAAGGCAAAAAAAAACCCATCTCAAAAAAAAAAAAAACAAAGTATGTTTATTCATTCAGATATTAGCAAGATATCTCTTTGAAATGTCATTTTTTTTTATATTTAATCTACTCTACTCTCCTGCTTCTAAGCCCACAAATATTCAGCCAAATTGGTTCAGCTATTCTTAAGTTGTGAGTAGTGTAACAAACATAACGGCAGACGGACAGACACATAGACAGACGGACAGCAAAGTCTCAGTAATAGGGTCCCGTTTTAACTCTTTGGATACAGAACCCTAAAAACAAGGTTCTGAGTCAACAGGATAAAAAGATATGGGCAAATAAAGATTTTCGAGAAACTTGTACCTACATGTAAATAGCAAAACTTTATAATTTTTATTTTAACAGCAAACAGCTCCTGCGAACTTCAAAATTATTATAAAAATTTAAATATTATGACATATGAATCTGTTGGTTGCAGATGTCGCGGCGGCGCAGCCTGGCGGCGCGACGCGCGGCGTGCCTGCGCATGCGCCGCGCGGAGCCCGCGTCAGACGCGTCCGACGTCGGCGCTGATTCCGACTCCGACGACCAGTGGACCGAGCTTGATGATGCTTCTGAGTGTGGTAAAACCCTAACAATGCTTTCTTCAACCGATAGCTAAGGGTCAAAATCAAAGGGACAACGTCAAGCAGACTTTCTTGTGTACTGCAGCTGTTACTTTGTGAAGAAACTTTGTGTTACACTTTTATATCATAGGTCATTTCTTAATTCAAATCAAGAATATGTTTGTTTATAAGACACTAGCTGCGCCCGCGGTTTCACCCGCGTAAGTCTCGATCCCGCGGGATTTACGGGATCAAAAGTAGCCTATGTCCTTCTCCAAGGTCCTATTTATCTCTATACCAAAATTCATCAATATCGGTTCAGCGGTTTAGGCGTGAAAGCGTAACAGACAGACAGACAGAGTTACTTTCGCATTTATAATATTAGTAAGATTCATCGTGTGTCTTCAGAACTCGACCTCCAATGAGATTAAGACATATATTTAGAATTATATTGGAACTGGAGAAATAATCTATACTATAAACCTTACAGCTTAGCCAAAATATAGGGCATTTCTTAGCCAAAGTAGGGCAGTTCTTAACCAAAGTAGGGCACTTATTAGCCAAAGTAGAGCATTTCTTAGCCAAAGTAGAGCATTTCTTAGCCAAAGTAGGGCATTTATTTGCCAAATTACGGCATTTCTAAGCCAAAGTAAGGCATTTCTTAGCCAAAGTAGGGTATTTCTTAGCTAAAGTAGGGCATTTATTAGCCAAAGTACGGCATTTCTTAGCCAAAGTAGGGCATTTCTTAATCAAAGTTGGGCACTTATTAGCCAAAGTAGAGCATTTCTTAGCCAAAGAAGGGCATTTATTTGCCAAATTACGGCATTTCTTAGCCAAAGTAAGGCATTTCTTAGCCAAAGTAGGGTATTTCTTAGCTAAAGTAGGGCATTTATTAGCCAAAGTACGGCATTTCTTAGCCAAAGTAGGGCATTTCTTAATCAAAGTTGGGCACTTATTAGCCAAAGTAGAGCATTTCTTAGCCAAAGAAGGGCATTTATTTGCCAAATTACGGCATTTCTTAGCCAAAGTAAGGCATTTCTTAGCCAAAGTAGGGTATTTCTTAGCTAAAGTAGGGCATTTATTAGCCAAAGTACGGCATTTCTTAGCCAAAGTAGGGCATTTCTTAATCAAAGTTGGGCACTTATTAGCCAAAGTAGAGCATTTCTTAGCCAAAGAAGGGCAGTTCTTAGCCAAAGTAGAACATTGCTAAGCCTAAGTAGGGCATTTCTTAGTCAAAGTAGGGCATTTCTTAACCAAAGTAATTACTGAGCTTACTGAGTTTGACCGACCGGAGCAAACAAACAAGCAATCGGATTTATAATATTAGTGTGATTGTGTAACAGGTACATCGGACAGCTCATCACTGAAAGAGCCTCGGACCGTGGCCAATGTCGACTGCGAGTACCGCCCTGAGGCAGCGGAGCCGCCTGCGCTGGGGCAGTTCTTGCTACCCCTTCTTAGCTCTGCACCCTCTCCGGACCACTTCCTCATCCGACACGAAGACATCCTTCAGCTGCTGGCTTCGGCCGAGGATGTGGACAGCAGTGGGAAGGAAGACCAGCCCATTGAACCTGGACTAGAACTGAACCATAACATGTAAGTCTCAAAATACATGATGACACTTACCCCCTGTATTTAAGTGCCGTTTAAGAGGATAGTCTCCATTCTCTTTCTCCATACAAACGTAGTTTACATTTTCCTCCCTGGATAAATACATTAGAGCAAATATGTTTATGCCATAAAACTTATATCTGTCATGAACTCATGACTATGCATCTACCTTTTTTTTTTTTTATTATTTTAATTAGAAAAAAAAAAAAGGTAGATGCATAGTCATGACAGATATAAGTTTTATGGCATAAACATATTTGCTCTAATGTCTTTATCCAGGAAGGAAAATGTAAACTACGTTTGTATGGAGAAAGAGAATGGAGACTATCCTCTTAAGTGGCTTTTGACAATGAAACCCATCTGTGTTTACTGTTGTAAAAGAAAATTATTTACTACTATTCCAAACATTGATTGCAAAGCAGATCTTTTAGACATGTTCTTTGAATTTCCAAAAATGGTAGAATTAAAGTTGCTCTATAACCATTTATAATATTATTTCAGGTTAACCTCAGAGGAAATGTTTACAAATGTTCGGACTGCAGTTTCACTGGAGGAGGAAGCGGCCTTTCTGCAGTTTATCTGCGGTAAATCTTATATACTAACTGACGCCGTGTATCCCCGGCATACAATAGTTACCCCATCTTTTCCCATGGGTGTCGTAAAAGGCGACTAAGGGATTTAGAGGGGACAAGCAAATCTTAAGTTCTCTCCGCGCGGTGACGGATAAACTGTTTGGCCCTAGAAGGGCTGGTGTCAGGCAGGAGGCCGGCCGTATAAATATTGCCAAATCTATTAGCAGAAGGTATGGTCAGAGATGACTTACTTACTGCGCCAACCCGAAATATTTGGGGTTTAGCGGACCCCGGGCTTCCGAGAGGGATAGAGAGAGATACTAACTGACTGTCACAGAATCTTAGATCAAAAATGTAAACCAAAAACTCATACATTTATTTGAAAGCGACAGCTCTTTATTCACTTTTCCTTTGATTTTGACAATTCTATGTTTACATTTTTGATATAAGATTCTGAGACGAGAGTATAAATACAAAAAACAAATATTATTTGAACAGAGTTCTGCATTGAGTATCCTTGCGCGCTTACAGAGTCAATAGTCGAGAGTCTTACGTGAACTTAATTCGCAAAACAGTGGAAAAATAGTGTTTTTTTCATACTTTTCGACATTTTAAAATTGCAGTAATTTTAAACTCTGCAGTAAATAAACTGAAACATGTTAAGAGGAAAGGATACATACTCGTTCTCCATACAAACGTAGTCGACTGTTTCCTCCCTGGATTGGAGCAAATATGTTTATGCTATAAAACCTATATCTACGCCTACGTTTTTTAATTCATTTTCTAATTAGAATAGAAATAAAGAATTGAAAAAAAAAAAAAAAAACGTCAGATATAGGATTTATGGTATAAACATATTTTCATGATTGTCTTAATCCAAGGAGCAAACTGTCGTCTACATTTGTAAAGTTTGTACAAAGAAAATAGTAGGTAGACTTGCTTGAATCTAACATCGAGATAGAATGAATTCTTTGGCCAGACGTGATAATGTAGCTACACGGTAAGGAGTGATTGGTACCTCGTGTGAGTGTGACGGACTGGTGGTGGTCTGCAGGAGAAGGTGGGTCGGGGTCCCGGCAGCTGGAGGTGCGCGGCTTCGAGCCCACGGCCACGTGGCTGCTGGGCATCTACCGCTCCTGGTGCGAGATCGCCGCGCTCGTCTACACGCTGCGGGGAACCAACATGTATGTCTAGCGTTACATTATTCACTATAACTACATTTTATAATTGTAGACTATGATTTGACACATCTTCTAGAAGAAAAGAAATTTAAATACAAAGAACCACAACGTCAGATCGTAGCCTGAAATTTAAAAAAAAAAAGAAAATCCCGTGGTTTCACCGGCGTAAGTCCCAACCCCGTTGGGATTTCAAAAAACCTTTTCTTATTGGATGCCTTCTTCACAAAGAAACAGAGTCTCCAAATTTCAACTCTCTAATATCAGCAGTTTAAGCTGTGCATTGATCAGTCAGTCAGTCAGGACAATTTTTTTATATACATATACTGTGTGTTCCGTAATGAGTGAATAATCCTGCACGTACGTATGCGTGGGCAAGGGAAACGTCTACCCCCTGAATTTCAGTCAAGCCCTAATTGTTTTAGTTATGCGGACTGCACAATAATTGGTTTTAGAAAAACGGTCAAAATATATATCCGAGACGCTTCGTCTTGAACGGCAACGTGTCATCGGCTAAGTACTGTTGCAATGGAATTGGAAAAGGAAGGAAGAATTTTATTTTTCTAATTGACCAGGCAAAATGTTGTGATATTATAGGTCGGTGGAGCAGGTGCAAGCGGACTGGCAGTACGTGTGTGCCGGCGTGTGCCAGTGCGCGTGCTGCGTGGCCGCATGCGCCGCGCCGCCGCGCCTCGCCAACATCCTGGCCGCGCTGCTGGCTGCCTTGCAGACAGGTAGTGTTGTAGGTCGGGGGAGCAGGTGCAAGCGGACTGGCAGTACGTGTGTGCCGGCGTGTGCCAGTGCGCGTGCTGCGTGGCCGCATGCGCCGCGCCGCCGCGCCTCGCCAACATCCTGGCCGCGCTGCTGGCTGCCTTGCAGACAGGTAGTGTTGTAGGTCGGGGGAGCAGGTGCAAGCGGACTGGCAGTACGTGTGTGCCGGCGTGTGCCAGTGCGCGTGCTGCGTGGCCGCATGCGCCGCGCCGCCGCGCCTCGCCAACATCCTGGCCGCGCTGCTGGCTGCCTTGCAGACAGGTAGTGTTGTAGGTCGGGGGAGCAGGTGCAAGCGGACTGGCAGTACGTGTGTGCCGGCGTGTGCCAGTGCGCGTGCTGCGTGGCCGCATGCGCCGCGCCGCCGCGCCTCGCCAACATCCTGGCCGCGCTGCTGGCTGCCTTGCAGACAGGTAGTGTTGTAGGTCGGGGGAGCAGGTGCAAGCGGACTGGCAGTACGTGTGTGCCGGCGTGTGCCAGTGCGCGTGCTGCGTGGCCGCATGCGCCGCGCCGCCGCGCCTCGCCAACATCCTGGCCGCGCTGCTGGCTGCCTTGCAGACAGGTAGTGTTGTAGGTCGGGGGAGCAGGTGCAAGCGGACTGGCAGTACGTGTGTGCCGGCGTGTGCCAGTGCGCGTGCTGCGTGGCCGCATGCGCCGCGCCGCCGCGCCTCGCCAACATCCTGGCCGCGCTGCTGGCTGCCTTGCAGACAGGTAGTGTTGTAGGTCGGGGGAGCAGGTGCAAGCGGACTGGCAGTACGTGTGTGCCGGCGTGTGCCAGTGCGCGTGCTGCGTGGCCGCATGCGCCGCGCCGCCGCGCCTCGCCAAATTCCTGGCCGCGCTGCTGGCTGCCTTGCAGACAGGTAGTGTTGTAGGTCGGGGGAGCAGGTGCAAGCGGACTGGCAGTACGTGTGTGCCGGCGTGTGCCAGTGGCTGCCTTGCAGACAGGTATGCAGGCTTCTACTATGGACACAACAACGGATGCACTACTTACGTATCGAAAACCCGTGTACATCGCCGTATTTCCCGTGTAGCCCCCAGCATAGAATAGGGTTACCCCATCTCTTCTTGTTGGTGTCGTAAAAGGCGACTAAGAGACCTGAGCGAGACTAGCTAACCTTAAGTTCTCCCCGCGCGGTATCTGATCAACTGCTTGATCCCTAAGAGGTTCGGTGTCAGGTTGGCGCCCGGCCGTAAATAGATTGCCAAATCTAATTGCAGAAGTTATACTCAATGTCAACCCCAAATAAAAAAAACTATTTGGGGTTTAGCAGACCTTGGGCTCCCGAGAGGGATGCACCCGGGAACATACGTAGAAAACACCCAGACCAGAAAGAAGCATTTATTTTTAAGCATTAATATCTGCACCTGCAGCTGGCTTGAGCTGGGTGTAACGTCCGCCGTGCAACATTGATTTATTTATATTTAATTACCCTGACTTTTAAGCTTTCCATGTATTTGTCTTACTTTTGATGTCATCATCATCATCATCATTTCAGCTGTAAGAAGTCCACTGCTGGATATAAGCCTCCCTCATAGATCTCCAGATGCTTCGGTCATAAGCGGACTGCATCCACCGTGAACTCGCAGCCTTAACTAAGTCGGCTTTTGATGTACCAATACCAATTGTAATTGCTTTTTGTGCAAATAAAGTAACAATCTATCTACCTGTATCCCAGGCGGGTGCGGCGGCGCGGCGGCGGGCGTGACGCGCGCGCTGGGGCTGGTGTCCGCGCTGGACACCGAGCAGTGGGACCTGGACCAGCTGCGCGCCGTCAGTTTCACGGAGGATGGTACGTTGTTGGGGTATACTCCGCGGTGTGCTGGGAATGGGACAACTTGACCAAGATATCATCATCATCATCATCATCAGCCATAGTCCGTCCACTGCTGAACGTAGGCCTCCTTCATGTTTCGCCACATCTCTCGATCCAGGGCTTCCCTCATCCAGCCCCTGCCAACAGTCCTCCTAAGGTCATCGGTCTCCTAAGGTCCTAAGGTTTCCTAAGGACCAAGATATAAAACCGCCCAAGTGCAAGTTGGACTCGCGCTCGAAGAGTTTCGTACCATTATCTGTACAAAAAATCCTTGACATCGTAAGCATTAATTTTTATGATTGGCGCCACTAAATAGAGGTAGAAATAAATCGAGGTATCGTTTTGTTTAAAATTTAAAAAAATCATGTTTATTGCCTGGGAGCCCCCCTTAGTATTTGGTTTATTTTGTTTTTAGTATTTGTTGTTAAAGCGGCTACAGAAATATGTTCAAATTTCAACCGTCTTGCGCATACTTACGGTTCATGAGATACAGCCTGGTGGGTGACAGACAGATAGCGGAGTCTCAGTAATAAGGTCCCGTTTTTACCCTTTGAGTATGGAACACTAAAAATGACAAAAGCTGAAGCTTCAAAGCGAGTTTGCCAAAACTTTTATTGTTTTTGTTTTATAAATTTGTTATTTTTATGTTTTATTTATTTGTTTTTTGATCAATAAATTATTCTTGTAATGTATTTTTTAAATTGCACGGGAACCGAACTGAAATAAAAAAAAATTGAGGAATAACAACGGCAACAGAACGGAAATCAAAGATATATTTAAACAATAACCTCCCCAGGGCGATTGTAGTAATAAATGTTGTTGTACCACAGGTGTGTCCATCTTGCACGAGTTCCTCACTCGCCTGCGGGACTACAACGAGACCACGCGGGCTGTCTTCACGGAGATCTGCCTCTGCAGGCCGTACGACAAGCCTTGGGAAAGACAGTCAGTATATCCTACTTTTAATAATTATAAAGGTGAAATGAAAATGTGTTGCTCCTTCATACAAAAACTACCTAACCGATTGCGATGTAATTTGCTATGTAGAGCTGGAGACTCGAAATTTATTTATTTAGTAGGAATACCAACAGCATTACACACTTATTAACTAATTCCCGCCGTTTCACCCGCGTAAGTCCCGATCCCGTGGGAATATCGGGATCAAAAGTAGCCTATGTTACTCAGGGTGAATGTAGCATTCTAATGGTGAAAGAATTTTTGAAATCGGTCCGGTAGTTTCGGAGATTACCCCCAATATACATACATACATACATACATGTTACCAACGTTACCTCTTTATAATATTAGTATAGATTACAAAATAACTAGAATACGAATAATTTTGCTATTTTTGTGCTTAATTTTGTGTGAACGTCAATTATAGGTGTACACAACAATAATAAAAATAATGGCCAAAAATAACATATTAAGCTATGTATGACAGATAATAAAAAGAAATAAGAAAATATTATGGGTTTAAATTTATAGATAAGCAAGCACACGATTTTACCCTTGATTTATTAAAACTGAAAAATGTGTTTTGGTTATTTTCCAGGTATGCAGTTGAGAGATTTTTCAAATTCTTGGAGAATTACAAAGAGGCTTCAACTATTACATTCAACGTAAGTAACATAATTCTTCTGTTTTCGCGATACCTACATTACCTTACCTTACTACGATACCATCGTTACCTACAAGATACCCGTTCACTATGGGGTATATGACTCATGGTAGGGATACATGTCATACGTACAGCTAGTTTTTAAATAGTTTAACGATTGAAGTTAAACTATGTTTTCGGTTTTGATTGCGTGCTATTTTTTACTTTTAGCACAGTTTCAATGCTCAAAGTTCATCCCGAAGAAGAGCCCTGTAAAAAATGCTAAAAGTAACAATCACCACGCAATTAAAACCGAAAAAATAGTTTAACTTCTATAGTTAAACTATTTAAAAACTAGCTGTACGTATGTCATGTATCACTACCATGGGTCAAATACCCCACGGCGAACGAGTATCTTGTAGGTAAACGATCTTATTAGGGTTCCGTACCCAAAGGGTAAAAACGGGACCCTATTACTGAGACTTCGCTGTCTGTCCGTCTGTCACCAGGCTGTATCTCATGAACCGTAATAGCTAGAAGGTTGAAATTTTTACAGAAGATGTATTTCGGTTGCCGCTACAACAACAAATACTAAAAACAAAATAAAACAATTATTTAAAAGGGGCTCCCATACAACATACGTGTTTCAAAAACTACAAAGGAATTCTAGTACGATGTGAGGTCGCTTCTGATTGGTCGAGTCAAATCGAGTTGGTGATGAAATTCAAAATGGCTGCCCTATCTGTCAAATATACTAGTCTGCCTTCACTGACCAAAGAGTTTCTTATAAGTTTCAGATTTTCTTTGAATCACAGTTGTTGTAAACCATTTTAGGGTTCCGTACCCAATTGTGATAGTGGTACGGAACCCTTCGTGCGCGAGTTTCGCACTTGGCCGGGTTTTTTTTATATCACTAAATGATGAGATAATTATGTAGTGATGAACTTAACACACACACACCCTAACACTTTATTAAAAAAAATCGTGTTTGTTGTTTAGCTATAGGAGTTGAAGGCGATGACGTAACTTGTCTCTGGTATAGATAGATTGTTGTGGTTCCCCTCCCAGGTACAAATGCTAGAGACGACGCCGGGGTCGTGCCCGTGGCTGGCGGACGCGCAGCAGCGGCTCACGGCGTACTTCGCGGAGACGGTGCGCTTCAACACGGCGCGCCGGCTGCGCCGCGTGCGCGCCAAGGCGCACCACCAACACCGTGAGTTCATAGCCGACTGTAGCTGTAAGTTACAGGCCTTAGTGCGACCTGATTACTCTAAATGCGTATACAGAAAGAAAGCTGGAAACTTATAAGCGCTTACCAGCGCTTGTCAGCGCTGGTCCGTTCTACACAAAGGAAGCAGGTTGAGGCAGAATGTCGGACTCATCGGACGATGTTATGACGTCAGCAGCCCAGCGCTGACCAGCGCGTGTTGAAGCTTGTCGGCACCGATCAGTGCTTATTGGCGCGGGTTCATACATTTTCCTGCGCTGGTCACCAGCGCTGACAAGCGCTGGCAAGCGCTTGTCATCGCTTATAAGTTTCCAGCTTTCTTTCTGTATACGGCCTAACACTAGGTGAGCCACACTACTACACGAAAAGAAGAAGGAGATACTCATCTATATCTATATCTTGACGTCCTCCGTGGCGCGTTGAGCGAAGGTCTGAATGCAATGCAGCAATTTGCGGGATCGATTCTCGCCGGTTACTACACACACGCTCGTTTTAAAATGAAATAAAGTATCGTTTGGGGACACGATCTGTCTATAACTGATCCCAAACGGTTGCTCCTGGGAGTAGCTTGCCGGTACAACGGACCCCTCCATTTGCGCCTAAATGTTGCCCATAGTTGGGGACGCTGTAACATAAATAATGTAGATCAGTTGTTGCTGGGGTTGTGTTTGTAAAAATAATTAGTTTAATACTGTATTGTAACTGGTTCGATATTAGCATATTAAAATATCCTAGCACAGATCTAGGTCTATATGGGTTGTTAAAAGTCGCAGACCGAAATTACATCATATTTGGCTCAAATATCCTTAGTATTATTCCTTATATTCAGTAATGATGAATAAATAAATATGGTATGTTTCCCCCGTTCCCAGTGCGGAGTTGGGCCGGCTACGTGCACCAGTGCGAGTGTCAGGCGCCGCGGCCGCTGTGGGCTCACGACCGACGGGACCTGCTCAGGTATGGCTATGCTGAAAACACACACGTATGCGATTTACTATCACTATTACTATTTGATAGTAAATCGTAGACGTTTGACGACGGCCACTGTGGTGCGTCGGGGGAAAGCCCGACTGCTATGCAGAAGGTTGCGGGTTCGATTCTCGCCGGGTGCATGTATTTATGCATAAAAAATAAATATTTTTGTTTGGTCCGGGTGTTTTCTATGTATAATATGCATAGATCGGATTTTGGGTGCTGTTTTAGACGTTGTCACTAACATGGATATGACTTTCCGGAATTCTAAATTCCGTAATTCCGATATTTCTTTTTAAACTTTCCAAAAATATTAAATGTATTGTATGTATGTAATGTAATGTATTGTAAATGTATCGTAGAAATTGTACTATTAATAAAAAAAAACAGGATTTTTTTAATTGAATGCATAAAACTTACTGAGTCATTTTCGTACATGCAATTTCGCAATTTTAAGTTAACAATATCCATAAGTAGAGACCCAAAGTTGAACAAAAAAAATCCTATTGTCCTAATCCTATCCTTTTGCAATACCTATTGTCGCTACTGTCGGCAATATTACAAAGGCGGCGCCAAGGTATGTTTGTTTATTTTTCTTCGAGCAATTATTGGAAGTTGTTTATACTAAATACCTATTCGTATATATTTATACCTATTTATTGTTCCGTTATTCCTATGGGAAAAGTGAAACTGCAATTTAAGCTCATTTGCTTACTTCGGTTTGTTGAGTGCAGTCTATCATTGTGTTTTACGCTATTGTTTATTGACCCCTGCTCGTTACCTGGATTTTGGATTTCACTGCAAAACTTGACATTTTGGCTACTAAACGGACTACGATTATTGCAACTGTACGAGTTTTTAGTACACTCTTGGTGGAGACTGAATAAAAGGAGTTTGTATGAGTGTAAAAATAATATATTAATAAATTAACTTAGGCAGACTATTATTAATTAAATGAGAACGCGAGTCAATGAATTGATGGTATTTTGCGAACTGAAGTTAACTAGGCCGCGCTGACGTCTAAGTACTGCAATACAGCAAATATAGCAATTGCAACACTTAGCGTTCGATGTATGGTAAACCGTACATGCTGCGGGGCCCGAGATGAGATGAAAGGGGTGTCTGATGTGATGACTTTAGTTAGTCCGCGCGGTGATGGAGGTGCTATAAGTGAGACCATATATATGTAGCTTAATCAATGGTTAGTGGGATGATATTACATTATTTATTTCATCTAAAGAGTTACTAAAAGCCTCATTTTTATAGAACTGAACTGTTCGTTTTTGAGGAGATGTCTCTTTATCTTGTGTAGCACTGCACTTGTGGTCATCACTGCGCTTTTGACACTCACTTTCACTAACACTACCACTACACTGACCGGTCGAAGCCCTGGCGTGGGAGGCGGGCTGCGGGCCCCGGCCCGCAGCGGTCGCCTCCGGACCTGTTGCCCCTCCCCCGCCGCTGCTATCCGTTGCTACTGCCGCTAGCGCCAACGCTGCTACTTGATTTCGTCTGGATTTATTTTTCCAACGAAGCACAATGACGATGATAATTATCGTCACTATTATTATGGCAAGTAAGATGTATATTACCACGTAATGGTGTACCTCCTGCGTCGGTGCGTCGCTGTACAGTGGAATAGTACTCTTCATTTCCGACAGCTTTTGTTCGAGTTCAGCTATCTGTCTATGGTGAGTATTCAGGTCAGGTTCCTCAGAAACAATGTGATGGAGAGGTATGGTAATGTTTATCAGGTGGTTGATAGGCGTTATTTCCGGTATCAATAAGGTGTCAGAATTTATCATAAGGTCGTTCCTTCCTTGTTCATGTGTATACATCGTGTAGTCCCGGAATTTGATGACACAGCTATGACTAATTGTTACGATACCGGCACGCGACAACATTAGCGACGAAACTTGATCTTCGCATAAAAGTTTGAGTGAGCAGTCGTCACAGCAAAAATAAAAATAGTTATTTAATTGCTGTAACTCGATCCATTGTGGTTCACACGATTCCCTGATAACCTTGCACTGTTTTGTGTTTAAATTCTTTTTACACATTATGTCATCTTCTTGGATATGGTGAACTGGTGTCTTGAATGAGCATAGAATAGTAGTGGTGTCCTGGTGGACACATTCTCTTAACTTGCTCTCAGTCAGAGTCAAAAGGGCATTTTTCTTCAAATTAACTGCTAGATATTCAGATGTCGGTATTATATGGACTGCCTCCGTTGTGGTTACTAATCGAGGGATGGGTATCACGTGATGCACTTCATAGGCATCTCTGTCAGTGAGTGGTATCCTGGTCTCGAAGATCAAGTTGTTGGCTGACATTCTAGCACGGATTTTCAACAAGTGGTAGATTTTTGGTAGGTCTACGGTGTCGATGGGTATAGCGAGATCTTTAGAAATCTGACTGGCTATGACGCCAATCTCGTGACGTAATTGATCAGGTGTCAATAGATGGAGACTCAGTTGCCCGTTGTAAATATTTGTAAGAGTGTCCAGTAAAATATCTTGCATTTTTTTAAGTTGTGACATGATATTATTTGCGATTATAGCCGACATGGTAAAATCTGAAATTATCGAAATGTTCATCGTTGCGCCAGTTTTAACGTTTTTTATCGCTATTTCTAGCTCCCGCAGTCTATCGTTAATTTGTTTGTGTTGGCTGGTCATGAGGCTCTCTGTTCTTTTTAAAAGGTTGAACTCTGCTTCCACTACAGAAGTTTGATTTTTCCATAGTAAAGCCAAATGTTGTTGATTCCTTTTAATTAGAGAGATGTCCTTTTCATATTTTTCAGCGAATGAGTTATCCAGGACTCCGAATAAACTATTTGCGACGTACCCTACTCCATTGATGAGGCCGCGACGCCGGCGACGGCTCGTGCGCTCATTCTGTTTGTTCATCAATACGTAGTCGTAGTATTGTAGCTCCTCGTATTCGTGTTGTAGTTGTAATATGATCGCGTCGCATGGTGTCAGGTCTTGTATTCGTGTACAGGTCGTTTTTAAATAGTGGATGTACTTGTTTATCGCTCGAGTTCCTTCCCAGTACGGTGTCATGTTGTAGTAGACGACTAGGCGCCATTCGCCTCGAATCATAAACATATTATTAATTTTATCGAAGTAGAGACTTTGGTTGGGATTAAACTTGGTCACGTTGTAGGCACCTTGAGCCGTTGTTGTGATAGTTAATAGAAACATTAGTACTGCGAAGGTCATTTTGGAGAAGCTATATTTAGGTACTTTCTTTTCTTTCTTTATAGTGAAATTCGTTTGAGGTTTACCTATATGGATCTCTTTATTATTCTCTTCGTGCACTGGCAAAATTGAAAGTTTAACTATTGGTCGTTTCATGATACCGTTTTTAGTTTTGAGTGATACAACTCTAACGAATCCATCACTGCCTGGGTGCAGTTCGATCACGCGGCCGAGAGCCCATTTTCCTGCTGGCAGATTAGCGTCGCGAATAACTACGATGTCGTTGAGGTTTAGGTTGTTTTTGCTCTGTCTCCACTTACTTCGCACCGATAATTGGGTGAGATATTCTGCGCGCCACCGTTTCCAGATATCTTCAAACAGCCTTTGTGTTAGATGCCACCTTGTTCTAAGGTCCTTTTCCGTTTGATAAAGTGATAGATTTGGGCCATTTGTCAAGAAATGAGCGGGTGTAAGGCAGTCTAAGTTATCTATATCTTCGGTTAGTGGACAGAGCGGTCTTTGGTTGAGGCACGACTCTAGCTGCGCGAGTAACGTACTATATTCTTCATAGGTTAGTCGTTGCTCTCCGATCACCCGTTTTAGGTGTAATTTGAGGCTTTTGACTGCTGCTTCCCAGATTCCACCCCCCGAAGGCCAGGAGGGTGCATTGAAGTGCCAGCGTATCCCCATATCGGTGAGCTCTTTAATAAATGGGTCATCGAAGGTTTTCCTTGTTTCTTCGTATTCCTGTTGAAGAATCTTGTTAGCTCCTATGAACGTAGTTCCTTGGTCACTATACATATCTGTCGGGACGCCTCGTCTTGCTGACATCCGTTTGAGTGCCGCTAGGAATGACGAGGTCGTTAAATCGGAGACTAGCTCGAGGTGCACGGCCTTGGTTGTCATGCAGATGAATACCGCTACGTATCCTTTTGTCGTTTTAACCCCTCGACCTTTATTCAATTTAACATAGACGTGCCCGGTATAGTCCACGCCTGTGTGGTCGAAGGGCCGACTAGGGTTTACTCTCGCCGGCGGTAGATCTCCCATTAGTTGGTGTTGCTGAATTGGGTTTTGCCTCCTGCATTTGATGCATCGACTCACTCGTTTTTTGGTTGCTCTGATGCCTCCTATTAACCAATACCTTTGTCTCATAGTAGATAGAGTGAGACGAGCTCCGCCATGGTAAGTTAACTCGTGGCACTGATCGATTATTAACTCTGATAACCGGGTGTTGTTGGGTATTATTATAGGGTGTATCATATCAGGGTTTATATTGGCATTTTTCAGTCGACCTCCTACCCGCAATAATCCGTCCTTGTCTAGAAAAGGATTTAACGAAGCTAGTTTTCCCTTTAGCGATACTTGGTTCATCTTACGAAGATCGGTAATTTCTTGAGCAAACTCTTCTTGCTGCGTCTCTCCGATGATTTTTTTCTTTGCGCGGTTTAACTCATGTAGTGTTAGGTAGGCTCTCTTTTCTTGATTGACCTTGCGGCTATTTTCTATAAAGCGATATAACCACGCTACAATTTTTGTGACTTGGGCGAGGGAGCTGTGGTACATTATAAGTTCTTTGATGATGCTGTCCTCTAGTTTTTGAACTGTAGCAATAGTTATCTTTACTTTCCTACGCTCTTCGTCTGTCTCAAATACTGATGTCGGTTGTACGTTGTCTTGTTTGTAGGTAGGTAGCCAGCGTGGGCCTTTCCACCATAACTCGTACTCTTTTAGTTGCGCCGCTTTTAAACCTCGACTAGCACAATCCGCCGGGTTTTCCTCCGACTTGACATACCTCCAGTTTTTCGGTGGTATGATTTGAGTTATTTGTTTAACTCTATTGGCAACGAAGGGTTTCCATCTTTCTGGCTCCCCATTCAACCATCCTAATACCACCATGGAATCGACCCATCCATTGATGCTAATTTCGTAGTCTTTAAAACATTTTACAACTTTTTCCATCAGACTCGCTAGTAACGCCGCTCCACATAGCTCTAGTTTCGGTAGTGTTACCGTTTTGTTTAGAGGTACCAATCTAGTTTTTCCTGCTATTATGACTGTTTCTGGTTGGTTATTTATAGTTGTGGTGCAATAAATGACGCAACCATAGCATTTTATCGAGGCATCTGAGAAACCATGCAGATCTATGGTGTTTCCTTTCTTGATTCCCAGCCAGCGCGGTACTTTAAACAAGTTGATTTCTCGCAAGTCAGTTTTTATATTGTTCCATTTATTAATTATGTCTTCGGGTAGTGACTCATCCCACTGAGTATTTTTCAGCCATACTTGTTGGAACAGAATCTTTAATTTTGTTGTGATGGGAGAGAGCCAACCAAGGGGATCAAATATCTTGGAGATATCGGATAGCAGGATTCTTTTTGTGAGAGGTTTGCTTGACCAATCTATTTTTTCACTGAACTCAAAGGTGTCTTGCCTTGTATTCCAGCTCAAACCTAGGGTTTTGGAGGACTCAACCATCTTGAAGTCATAATTGTCCTCTCCGGGCCTTTGATTTATGACGTTCAGCAAGTTAGGATCGTTCGACTTCCATTTTCTTAAGTTGAGGCCTCCCGATTTCATCAATTCAGTGATGTCTAGGAGGAGTTGTTCGGCTTCCTCGAAGGAGTGGCTCCCGTGAACTAGGTCGTCCATGTAGAACGAAGATCCGACGACTTCAGGTGCTAGACTGTCTTTGAAATTCTTCCTCTCGTCCTTTGCTAACTGACGAAGAGTCATCATGGCGAGAAACGGCGCGGCCTTGGTGCCATAGGTAACAGTTGTAAGCTGGTACGTATCCAATTTCGCCGACGGTTCATCTCTCCATATTATTTTTTGATATTTTTGGTCATCTTGGTGAACCCATACTTGCCTAAACATCTTCTCAATGTCCGCTGTGAAGGCATATTTATATTGTCGCCATTTAATAATTAAATTTTGTAGGTCCAATTGTAGGTTCGGACCTCTTTCCATTAAATCGTTCAGACTATAGCCAGACGATGATTTTGCGGACGCATTAAAAACGACGCGTAACTTCGTCGTTAATGACTCCGCTCGAATTACGCAATGATGTGGTAGGTAGAACTCCGGCGCGGTCGTCATGTTACCGGCGGCCTTTTTCATATGACCTAACGATAGGTATTCGTGAATGAATAGTTTATATTCATTTTCTATATGCTTTTGCCTCTGGAATTTCCTCTCTAGTTGTTTAAATTGAGCGATCGCCTTGCCTTTGGTTTCTCCCATGCTTTCTTCCGTCGTCGGTTTTAGTGGTAGTCGCACCTCGTATTTCCCATCGGGGCGACGCACGGTGGTCTCTGTGTAATAATCCATTACTTTTTGATCTTGTGTAGTCATGACGTCATCGACGCTTATGTCCTCGATTTGCCAAAATCTCTGTATTTCTTGGATGTTGTTCATGACTACATTACACTGCATTGACCTCGTTGCGTTTCCACTTAATATCCAACCTAAGCGTGTTTGTTGTGCGATAGGTAGATTTGTCCCTGCTCTGCGAATTCCGTCTAGTATTATTTCGCTGTAGATATCGGCTCCGAATAGCAAATCGACCGGGCGACTAATGTAAAATTCCGTGTCCGCTAGCTGAATATTTTCTAGACTAGGCCATATAGGTTTAGGGAACGTCTGTCCTGGTAGATGTTTTATCAAGGTGTTCATAATAATTACATCTGTTTCGAACGTATAGTCCTTTCGCACCGACGAGCATTGGATAGTGATGACCCCCTTGCAGTTGGATTCTTTTCCTCCGATGCCTGATACCCCTCCGTGACATTGTCTGCGTGGTAATCCCAAAGTCTGGGCGGCTTTTTCCGTGATGAGCGATGCCTGAGATCCTTGGTCGATTAGCGCCCTAAATTTGTGAGCTACTCCGTTTTTGTCCTCTATTTTGACAATTGCCGTGGCTAACAGTATCTCCGGCATTCCATTCTGAAGGGACACGTTGGTTTGGACTAAATTGCTATCCTGTGCGTACACCTCGTGCATATCCGTGCGGTGCGAGCCTTGGCATTCTTTGCATTTTATTACATATTTACATTTGAAGTTACCGTGGCTATTAAAGCATCGATCACATGCTTTTAATTTTTGCAATGTGTCATATTTCGTGTGTGGAATCATTTCTACGAATTGCGGACAGAATTTAAGTTTATGTTCCTCACTTTTGCAGAGTAGGCAAGGCTTGTTCGTTGACCTACTGCCCGAGTTGTCACTTTTCGATTGCGACATTCTACTCGATGTAATTAGATTATTTGCAGATTTGAAATAATTAAGCTTGCCTTCCTTAGTAACAGGTTTCGGTCTATTACTCGAAATAAACGACGTGAACTTACTGGTTGAAGCTTCGGGCTTCTTACGTGAAGATTCCAGACTATTAAACTCGTTCTGCAGGAACGCTAAAAACTCTTCTAGACGTGGTATTTCTTTCGGTTGCTTCAACGTAGCGTTAAACTTGTTGTGTGTGTCGGCGTCGAGCTTTTGACACATCAGATATACCAAAAGAGATCCCCACGATGAAATGTCTTCGCCTAGACTTTTAATCCCGTTCACCGTCTCCATTGCGGTATCATGTATTCTTTTGAGGTGCGCTACCGTCGGAAAATTAGCGCATGGAATACTAGTAAAATTTCTAAGGTGCGAGTCGAATATAAGTTTCTTATTTTCGTACCTTTTTGTTAAAATATCCCAACATGCATCGTAGTTCTCGGAGCTTATATCCAGGTGATGAATAAGCTTCTCTGCTTCTCCCCTCACCTTACTCCTGAGGAACTGCATCTTCTCTTCCTTTGACAGGGAGGCATTTTTATGGATCGTTCCAATGAAGAGCGCCTTAAATGATGGCCAGCTATTATAGTTACCGTGAAAATAGGGTATCTCCATTTGGGGTGTCCTCTTCTCCCTGAAAGACACTTCTCCTCTTTTCCTGTTGATAGCTCTTTTCGCCAAGTTGTATTGTTTTTCATAATGGCTGAAAGCTATCTCGTACTCTTCATTTTTACCCTCGAGTTCGCTATCGATCTCAAGGTGTAAAGAGTCAATCGCTACCCACCGTGACCTCAGAGATTCCTGTGCGTCTTGAAAATCCCATGTGTCTTTGAGCTCCTCCAGATTCATATTGATGATCGTTCTTTCGAGTGCCCTGAATTGACTGGCTTGTTTCCGCAACATATCCTCTGTCTTACTTGGTAGTCCTCGAGATTTGAACCCGAACTGGACCTCGTCTCTCATCGCGGGTGCCGGGCTGGGCCTGCGTTCGGAGTCATAGTCCTTGCAGTCCTTGCCGTTGTTTTCACCTAAATTTGCGAAATTGAAACTACCTTTGGACGTACCTTGTACATGGCTTGGTGTTAGCTTTCCTTCCTGATCGGGGCGCTGCGGGGTCTCCGCACCCGAAGCTCCTTCTTGATCGGAAGTTTGAACCTTATAATTACTAATAACGGTTCTAATACGCTCATACCTCTCCCTGGTCTGCTCGTAAATATTTTTGGTGAAATATTCGCCAAACTTTTCCCCTGAACCACCCAAAATCACATTATTAGTCTGGAATTCTTGCCATAATTGAGTTAGGCCATCCAGCCGACGCTTGATGTTCTCTGCCGTCTTTCTAGCAGGTCCATCTTTTTTGAAATTGGTGTAAACCTGCTCAAGCGCGTCGATAATTTGCCTCTGTCTTGCAAGAAGGTCCTCCATTTTTCACCACAGACAGTAAAGAATTAGGTAAAACAAGAACAATCTTACTTGCAGATGCTTCTACTTGAGCCTCGGTGCCGCAGGATTGGGTCCTTGGTGACCCGGAGTGCGTCCTTTGGGGCTCGTGGTAGCTTGGTGGCACGGGATGAGTCCTTGATGACTCGGAGTGAGATCCTCAGTGATCTCGAGATTAGTTTCTTCGGAACTTATAGGTTCCAAAGGTCGCCGAACGAGAAACTGCCACGCTAACACGTAGGTACACGAAACACGTCTCTGTCACTACCTTTCGCGCGATAATACAGTCCCCGCTACGTAGCGTCGAAGGACCAAAAAAAGATGTACGAGTTTTTAGTACACTCTTGGTGGAGACTGAATAAAAGGAGTTTGTATGAGTGTAAAAATAATATATTAATAAATTAACTTAGGCAGACTATTATTAATTAAATGAGAACGCGAGTCAATGAATTGATGGTATTTTGCGAACTGAAGTTAACTAGGCCGCGCTGACGTCTAAGTACTGCAATACAGCAAATATAGCAATTGCAACACTTAGCGTTCGATGTATGGTAAACCGTACAGCAACTGGATTGGATATCTTTGACATTTGTCGAACTTTGGGTAAGTAGATTTTTTATATATTGTAATGGAATAAATAACATAGCCTATAATCAAGAAACTTACACGAATAACTGTAAGTTTCTTGACTATAATTTGTTGTTAAAAAGAGTGTAGCATTTTTTTTCTTCATTCCTACAAATTTACAACTTATAGATATTATGGATTAGGCTGATTCCGTTCCGAAATATCGAGATAATTTAAATCTAAAAGTAGCTACAACACTATCTAGACCCGGAATTTAAAAAAAATGATCATCAGATTTCTATTTTCAACTTGGTAATTCTTAAGTAAAACTGGATATTGGGCGTTACCATGATCTTTTCTCGTTATTTAATTTGTTGTTTTGTTGCCCAAAAAACATAGAGTTCTTAGACTAGTAAGAAAAAACACAGAAAACAAAAAAAAACTTTTTCTGTGATTTTTTTATTATTTGTGTTTTTTTTTTTAATTTTATTTATTTATTTTTGATTAGCTGACGAATTAAATCCTGCAATAAGTAGATCATGGTAAGGGTCAAATTTTAAAATTAGCTTCCAAGTAATTACATAGTTGTTAAATTCCGCAATGTCAACTATTCAGCTCGCACACCGAGGTAGATGGTGCGTAGTACACTTAGCAAAGCTTGAAATAGAACAATTTAAATGTTGAGAGGTACAAAAATCTACTTCCCATTTAAACCAACTCGGTCAATTTGTAAGGAAAGTTGTATTTTTGTATTATTTTCTCAACAATAATTATATGTCGAGGAAACATTTTTGGTTTTAGTAATACATAAATTGTTAAATTTCAAGCTTTGCTGGATTGTCTCTACCCTACCGTTGTAAGGAAATACTGGCTGAAAAATAAATGTTTTTAAACAAGTATTTGAAAATGTTTGTTCCACAAACATGCTTTAGGTGTGTTTTCTCTTAATTGTGATCATTATTTATACTTAGAACAGATTTTATCCATTGTTTGTATATTAAATAAAGAAATATAAACATTAAACCCTTTTAATTTATATGTGTGTTTTATTTATTTCTGACGGATAACTCTAACCTGTAAACAGAATCTCATTTTAAATTTTGAAGATTATTTTTTTCTTTAAAATATTTCTAGTAAATATGCCTTCAGCAATAAAAACAAATGATGATGATGATGATACTTTAGTTAGATAGTGATAGTACTCGTGATTTCGACACCTATCCTTATTCGAAATCCCAATCACGATGAAATTCCAAGACGCGGAATTTTTCTCGGAATTTTTTTTGGTCGTATCCATACTTTTGATGTCGCATTTTTGAAACGGCACCCAAAAATCCGATCTATGATAATATGTGATGTGTTTACAAAAAAAAAGTGTTATGTAGTTTGTAAACTTAGACTGATTCTATAAATATTATTTTTGTAGTTGAAAACATGTAGTTTAATATATGTAAAATGTTTTAATTATCGAAAAAACGGTGTCTTCACGCTGTTTTGGAACCGGATTATCATACTAAAAATTAACAGTCACATAAAAGCGAAACAAAAGAAAAATTTGATTTTCTTTAAATCGGCCAGATACATTTCTTGTTTGTGATTCGTTTCAGGTCGATATACTCTCGGATCTCGTTCTTCGGTATGATGCATGCTGTAAACGAGTACGGTGGGAATGTCAACTCGCCGACTGACGAACATGTTGACTCGCTCAAGGTAATCTTATTGCTAGCTGTGTGTGAGTTTACCCGCTTTAGTCCCGATCTTGTGGGAGTATCGTAGGCTCCGTACCTCGACGTTTATGCCATGTTACAATGGTCTTGGTCGCGAGGCGACTGACGACTGGGCTCGCGACCAAGACTATTGTACTATGGCTAAAACGTTGAAATGGTTGAAAATCCAAATTCATTACTACCTGCGGGATTTGAACCAGCTGCCTTCCGTTCTTTAGCCGGGCGCGCCGCCACTGTGCCATGACCATTCAACCCCACGAATTAGAGCCCCCGTGGTATGATTAGATTGTTTATTGTTCAGTTAATACAATTATGGATCCCGGTGGCAACCTAGAAGAAATCAATATGTATTTTTTCAGACAAGTAATGACGTTCAACCGGAAACGGAAGGCGGGGAGTTACAGGATGGGGACGGAACTGGGGCTAAGTAAGTTTTTTTTTCTCTCTCGTCCTCTCCCATTCACTCCCTCACTTTCCCTACCATTCTCCCTTGCCCCCTTTATTCCCTCCCTTCCTTTCTCCCCACCCCTCCCTTCCTTTCTCCCCCTCTCTTTCTCTCGCTCTTCCTCTCAGGGTAGATCAGGTATAGCAGTTTTTTCTTATTCTTATTTTTCTGGTTATGGTTATGATAAGTGCCACCAAATATAAAAAAGATTCAAGATTATGTAAGAATATCTTCCTATTTTTCTTATTTTCAATACTTGCCAGTGAAGAGGTCATGACGGTGAACAGGTAGGTACCGATATATATATGTATATATATGAGCGTGACGTGACGTCGCAGTGAACCGATAATGATGTGGTTGCAGGCCTCCGGATAGCCCGGAGATGGAAGAGCAGCCCGAGGCTGCGGCCAACGACGCTGACGAGATGGAAGACTTGAGTGACGACAACCCTACCGCTGATCTTGACGATAGTTAGTATCATTACAGCGTCTATCTATAGGGTTCCGTACCAGAAGGGTTAAAACGGGACCTTTTTAGTGAGACTCCATTGTCTGTTCGTCTGTCTGGTGACAGCCCGGTGGCTGTGAAACGTGATAGCTACACAGTTGAGTTTTCAGAATAAAACAAATATTTATGGGCCCCTCCATATTAATATTATATTCTTAATTCCATATTTTGATGAAATAAACTATTTTTTATTTTATTACAATAAACGTGATTTTAGACATATAAACGCAACTGTGCCTAAATGTATTTTTACCACTGGCGTTATCTAGTGAAGGAGTATGTATGTAGGATACATTAAAGTTTAGTCAGTCAGGAGTTTAAAATAGATATCACGTCGCCAGTTTGGGGGTAAGAGATAGTGTGTACCTCCAAAGGGAAAATCTGCCACCGGGCAGGTGGTTTTACGATATTGTGTCTCGTCGAGAGTTCTATATGAACATATCTCGGAAAGAGGGTGATAGTGCGGTAACGCCATCTAGTAGTTTCTGTGGGCACGATACATGTAAAGATCGTTTCAACCTGCATAATGTACTGAACCGGTGTATGTATCGTCCCAGGTTCGTTCCTAACGGTGTCGGAGTCGTCGCTCTCGCGGGACTCGTCGCTGGACTCCGCGTCGGAGCTGCTGCTGTGTGCCGCCGCGGCCGTCGACAGCGGCGACGCGGACGACGCCGGCGCCGCGCCGCAGGATCTCTGCAGGTAGGTACCACTACACTACACCACACTCCGCGTCGGAGCTGCTGCTGTGTGCCGCCGCGGCCGTCGACAGCGGCGACGCGGACGACGCCGGCGCCGCGCCGCAGGATCTCTGCAGGTAGGTACCACTACACTACACCACACTCCGCGTCGGAGCTGCTGCTGTGTGCCGCCGCGGCCGTCGACAGCGGCGACGCGGACGACGCCGGCGCCGCGCCGCAGGATCTCTGCAGGTAGGTACCACTACACTACACCACACTCCGCGTCGGAGCTGCTGCTGTGTGCCGCCGCGGCCGTCGACAGCGGCGACGCGGACGACGCCGGCGCCGCGCCGCAGGATCTCTGCAGGTAGGTACCACTACACTACACCACACTCCGCGTCGGAGCTGCTGCTGTGTGCCGCCGCGGCCGTCGACAGCGGCGACGCGGACGACGCCGGCGCCGCGCCGCAGGATCTCTGCAGGTAGGTACCACTACACTACACCACACTCCGCGTCGGAGCTGCTGCTGTGTGCCGCCGCGGCCGTCGACAGCGGCGACGCGGACGACGCCGGCGCCGCGCCGCAGGATCTCTGCAGGTAGGTACCACTACACTACACCACACTCCGCGTCGGAGCTGCTGCTGTGTGCCGCCGCGGCCGTCGACAGCGGCGACGCGGACGACGCCGGCGCCGCGCCGCAGGATCTCTGCAGGTAGGTACCACTACACTACACCACACTCCGCGTCGGAGCTGCTGCTGTGTGCCGCCGCGGCCGTCGACAGCGGCGACGCGGACGACGCCGGCGCCGCGCCGCAGGATCTCTGCAGGTAGGTACCACTACACTACACCACACTCCGCGTCGGAGCTGCTGCTGTGTGCCGCCGCGGCCGTCGACAGCGGCGACGCGGACGACGCCGGCGCCGCGCCGCAGGATCTCTGCAGGTAGGTACCACTACACTACACCACACTCCGCGTCGGAGCTGCTGCTGTGTGCCGCCGCGGCCGTCGACAGCGGCGACGCGGACGACGCCGGCGCCGCGCCGCAGGATCTCTGCAGCTCACTGAATTTTGTGCCTATTTGATCTGCGCCATGTTGCGCTGTAGTCGCGCGTTTTTTATTGAAAGTGATGGTGGCCGTCCGTGTGTCACGTTGTGCAGGGAGCGACACACGTTGGTGCCACTTTGTCACGTTGGAAAGTCACCTTGAGGAGGTGACTCCTACTTTAGCCTACCTGCCTGTCAGATGAGCTAATTGGAAATGAAACAAGCTAGTAGGTGACAAACAATATAAGTTTTAATTATAATAGAATTAAGGAGACAACAACAATTTATCTAAGTTCCTACTTATAGTTTTTTATATTAATTAATTAAGATAAGTTAAGTTAAGTTTAAGTTTAATATTTATTTTTAAGAGACAGTTATTTTAGTTAAATTGATCAAGAAGTTAAATTTAATTCGTTGAGCTAAGGGTTCGTGGTGGTCCGAGCCTTTCTGGCCAGCAACAGATACCTCCAAGTACAGAGATGTTAGGTGTACTTATCTCAAGGTCCTCGTCATCTTTATGGTTGGGTGGCTATAGGGTCGGTCACTCCTTCCTTCATCCCATGGACATCACCTCCGGGGCCTTATCTGGAGGCATTATAGTAGGCGGGGTGTGGACCGCGTGGGTGTTCCCTGGAAAGCCATTGAAGCAGATGAGGACAAGCACCGGAAGCCCCCTTATGCAAGTCATCATGCCGGACCATTGAGATTTACAAAATTGATTGTGGTTGTCTCGGCATGGTGTCTTACACAAAGTGTGGGTGAAATACATTCATACAGGTCAAGACAGTGCAAAGAAAATAACATCATGAGGTAGCCAAAGCTAAACACATCGCTTCAGCAGATGGAATATGTGTGCGAACAGAAACTCTTATTTCAATGTGAAAATACATTCGTACATACAAAATATTGCTAGGATCATCTCGTGTAAGCGTTTCTTCCTCGAGCAGCGAAGCAAAACGTAAGGATTCATTTAGCCCTAACGAGATGAAATAAGGTTTGGTAGTACGAGGAACAAACACAAGACAACCGCATGTGGGCCTTCAATATTTCTGAGAAACGGCAGTGCAGTTTTCAAAAGATTGACAGTAAAACACTCACCAGTAATGGGAATAAACTTTGTTAGTTAGTTTAAGCTGAATGTTATTAAGAAAATTAAAATAGGTCAAATCGTGACTGTTCACAAGAAAGTCTAGGAAAAAGTGGACGAGTCATGGCCGTTGTTGTATTTTTGAAAGATCAACGTCAAAAATATTATTACTGTCAGTCTAGGCGCAGTCGCAGAAACTTTTTCCCATTCAGCCTTTCATGCAGTGTGAGGATTTTTTATATTTAAGATATATTTTGAGTTAAGGTCGTTCAAAATATTAATCCTTGGTTTATTAATAAATAATTATGAATAATTTAAATCTATATGAACATTAGTAGTGGTATTTCTATTTTTATTTGATCTAATCTGTCGGTGAGGAATTTATGTTAATGGCAACTGTCGATTTATTTTAAAATATCTATTTCCCAAACAGCAACACTTTCATTGGTTCACTGTCTTTGCTGTGCTACTGCTCGCTAGATGGCGCTACTCGTATCAAATTAGGCTTAAAATAAATAACTATGTAAATATATATGTATATATGTTACATTACCCCTCTTCTTCAGTAAAAGGATTTTGTCCTGTGATAAAAATCCTTTTTCTATTCTACACAACTGATACTCACTCGTATACATCTGCCTATCATCATTACCTTTCATTCTTCATCAATACGCTATGCAACACCAATTATTTATCAATTGATGACGCATCCTATCATAAGAAGGGTCTTCCTAAGTTGAATTCGTTTAGGAAGAGACCCAGAGCTCAAGATTGTTGGTTGTTAAGTAAGTGGGTTAAGTATGTGCATATAGCATTTATTATGTTAATTCATAAGGTAGATTTCCTTTGAATTAAGATTAAGGTAGGTATTACAGTGAATACCTGAGATTTATGATTGCGTACATGGGTTTTAAGAGAGTCCCAATGTACTTTAAGAATACTGGAATCCTAAGAGAGACCCAAAGTATAAGTTTAGCACTTACTAGCATATCCGAATCCTAAGAGAGATTTACGGTATATGAGTTTAGTACCTTAAGAATGCCCGCGTCCTAAGAGAGACTTACGGTATTAAGTATTAAGAGTGTGTGTTTTAGGCTTATATTAAGGGTCCTCAACTAACCGCCCTATATTGAATTTAATATTATTAGTATTACTATGAGAGTATTTTATTCTACTTATTACTGACTATTCTAATAATTAACCTATGTACTCCTTTAGTTAGGCTGCCAACTGTACAATAATAATGAGAGTAATGAGTAATGTTTGTTACTAAATACTGTGGCTTTACAAACTACCTACCTAAATTTTTTTTAATAATGATATTTCCCTGGGTACAGACTTTTTATTGTTATTAGTTTTAAAGTCCACCTTACTCATCTTAGTATTTAAATAGAAGGAATCCAATTTTGTAAAAATACAGTGTGCTCATTGTTTAACCTGACCGCCCAGATGGGTTTTGTTTTTTGATATTTGATGTTGTTCTTTATAATTACATATATATATTGTTAGTTTTGTTAGTATGCGTAGGATAATAATGTTAGTGTTGTTAGTATGAGGAGCATTGTTAGTTTTGT
>OY292394.1:58354386-58377389 GCA_958496205.1 Idaea biselata | reverse complement strand
AAACGTATTGAAGCCAATCGACATTTTAGCCAAAACAGACATTTTTTTGTCTAAAATGACTTTGGCTTTGCACCAATATGAGGTTTTCGTCTTAAAACTACACCAAAATGTAGGAAACAATGTCACCTACAATCCATACACAAAAAAAACGTTTTTTTTGTCAACATCAACAATTTTCGATGAGCCCGACAGGGATTTTGAGTTTAACGCCTATAGGGCCCTTAAGGACGCCTCAAATTTTAAGTGGCGTTTCTGTATTCGGCTGTTAGCCTGATGGAATTTTCGCATTGAGTTTCACCTTAACCTTTGAGACGCTATTTTTTTTTTAATATTAATAATAAGTACGTAAATAACCTTTCTTTGTGTCGTGCAGTCGGGTTAAAAAAAACTGAACAACACACACCGCCATCTAGCCCCGTGGTAAACTCCTAAGCTAGTGTTAGTCTAATCACTAATCTTTCAAAATTTATTTTCTATTCTTATTAGAAAATGAAAAAAAAAAAATGTGTGGGGTGGTCATGGCCGATATAGGTGTTATGGCATAAACATATTTGCTGTAATGTCTTTATCCGTCATCCTTGTGTCTTTTGTTATCTTGGGTTATGTTATGTATGAACGATGTTTTAAGGTCTTATATTTATCATACAATGTTAGTTTTATGTATGTATGTAAGCGCGACTGCAATGCAGGAGGTTGCGGGTTCGATTCCCGCCGGGTGCAAGTATTTATGGTCATAAAATTAATGTTTGTGTCTGGTCTGGGTGTCCCTCTATGTATAATATGTATGTATTTACAAAAGAAAAATAAATATAAGTATTATATTCGTTGTGTAGTCACCGTAACACAAGCTTAGTCGCTAACCACGGGGCTAGATGACGCTGTGTGTTGTTCACAGAATTTATTTATTTATTTATTTTATGTATGTTATATCTATTCAGGGTGAACAACAAGAAATAGCTGAGAAGAAACAAGTCGCCGTTCAAACGCAGCCGTCTGAGCCGGCGAAGGTATCGAAACCGGTTCAGCCGCAGCCGAAACCGCCGGCGTTACCGAAGACTTTACCACCGAACCTGACTGCGCAGGCGCAGGCCAAACGTCAAGCCTTGGACAATCAACAGCAAATGTTGGCGGATAAGATGGCCAAGATGGCTGTTTCCGACAAATTGGCACAGCCCAACAATAAGCCGAAAGTAAGTGATCCATCGGCCTAACGGCTTCTTTGACGTCCTCCGTGGCGCATCGGGCGAAGACCCGGCTGCGATGTATAAGGAATCGGGTTTCATTTCTGCAGGGTACGAGTATTTATGTTGCCTATAAATATTTCCAGTTCTGGATGTTTCTATATGTATCGCTAACTTTTGTCCCCGGCTTCGCTAGCGTTGTTTGAATACGTACCTAACGCTGTGCAAAAATCCATACTTAAACGTTGACCCAACCGTGTTGCGCGCGCTACTTATTGTATCTATTGTCTATTACAGTTTAGGTCAGTCAGGCATTTTAAATGTATAGATTAACAAAAAAAGTAAATCCGTTGTCTAGTTAGTACCCATAGTACAAGCCTATTTTCTCGGTTTGTGGGCCAGATGGCGCTGCTCTGTAAATATTTATAATTTAATTACTATTTCAGGCGCTACAGAGAACCGTACCCGTACAAGTGAATGTCCCACCAACTTTCAAAACCGAAGGCAAAGTGAATCCAAACGCGATGGAACAGATACGGTTGCAGCAATTGAAGCAGCAGCAACAGTTGCAGTATCAGCAACAGTTGCAGCAGCAGCAACAACAACAACAGTTGGCCGCACAACAACAACAACAACAACAGCAACAACAACAACAACAAAAGAAGCCCGAACCGATATATGATCTTCCGATACATAATAAACCGTCGCAGCCGCAACCAGTAAGACAACAGGTAAGAAATAGTTTTAAGCTATTGCATAGCTTTTATCGCGGGCTTTGAGCGCGGCGACCGAATCAAGAAATTCCGTAACGAAAATAAAACCTAACACCCCCCACTCCGCCCTATGCAATAGCTAAATGATAGATTATAATCATTATTAGTAATTACCTCGACGTTGGACCGAAGGAAGCCTTGAAGGACGGAAATCGTGTAAGTTTAAAAGGAAAGTCAGGAATAAGTTTCAAAGGACATATTAACCAGCTATGGCGTAACTTCATATCACCATCGGGAATATCGAAAAAAAAAAAAAACCATCTTGATCACTGGCCCCATATAATACTCCCCTTTATTGGTAACGCAAAAATAAACAAAATATACTCTATTTCATCACATTTATTTGAAAGTGACAGACCGTTTGCAACTCGACTGAGCACGTGTGTCTGTTTGTCGCAGCCTCAACATCCTACTCAACAACAACAACAACAAATGCAGCAACAGCAGCAGCAGCAACAACAACAACAACAAATGCAGCAGCAACAACAACAACAACAACAGCAACAACAAATGCGCGAGAGTCGCCCGCAACACCCCAGTGTTTCGATGTCAAGTAGAGATACAAGCGTTTTCTCTACGTCTTCAGGCTGCTCTGGGTACGTATTAATTTAGTGATTTGAACATGTATCAGTTTGCTAGGCTTTTCTTTTTATTCTATTAATATGTCATTGAATTTTTCTTGGCTTATTGACGTACACTTTTTCTTTTAAATATCCCCAAAAAAGAAGTCCTACGGTGTCAATTCACATGATTGTGGCGGCGAAATGAACACGTCTATTGAATTTAATTAAAATGCTTATCTTATTAAATATAATAAGCTTTTTGATTGATCTGAAAGCTTTTTGTTTTATTTACAATTAACATCGTGCATTACAGTTTAACCCTTTATAATAAAAGCAACGCAACTAAAATCGCAAACATGAGTTTAATTTTAGTCTAACATCGTCGCGTAAGCCGGTTTTCGTAAATCATGACCGTACCACCGTAAGCGGCTTGTATGAAGCTTTGTCTCTGTCCCTATCTATACTAATATTATAAAAAGGTAACGTTGGTAACATGTATGTATGTATGTATATTGGGGGTAATCTTCGAAACTACTGGACAGATTTCAAAAATTCTTTCACTATTAGAAAGCTACATTCACCCTGAGTAACATGGGCTACTTTTGATCCCGATATTCCCACGGGATCGGGACTTACGCGGGTGAAACCGCGGGAATCTGCTAGTTCTGTAGTAATGTGGGCTATCGCGTGTGTCGCAGCGGGTCGTGTTGGCGCGGGTCCCGCGCGGAGGACACGCGCGACCTGGACGCGCTGCTCGAGTACATCGAGGGCCCGGCGCGGCACGTCGACCGCGGGAAGAAGCGCGCTAAGAAGCAGCGACAGAAGGCCAAGAAGGTACCTCCTCTCTACCCTTTATTTATTTATTTATTTTTAGGAGAACCAACAGCTGCTTAACAATATAACTTAACAAAAACTAAAAACCGGAGAGCCAATTAGAGGTTCCCACGAATAGAAATAACATACAAATAAAAGTGTATGAAATCAACAGGCAAAGAATCAACACGTTACAAAAAATCTATAAAGCAACAATATATAAACAAACAGTATAGTAAATATATAAAGGAAAGAAAAAGTAACAATAATAATTTCAATAAAAAAACAAAACAGACAACAATAAAGTGATCCCAATAATAAACATGAAATTTTTTTATGAATACTCTCGCGCTCGCTCGTTCTTTACTCGCGTTGTGATGATAGTCCATGGGCTAGCCAAGATCTCGGTGTGATTTGGGGTACCAAGATTACTTCTTACAGTGGTTAGACAGGTTAGACATTAGACAGGCAGGATAGACGGTAGTCGAAAACTTCTCGAGTTATGGTTGGCTTTTTAAACTCAATGTAACTTTTTGTACCTACCATTTTGAGATGGCAATCATGGTTTTTTCACATCGTGATAAACCTGTTTAACTACTGTAAGTAGGAAACTTGCTACCCCCAAATTATACCATTATGTTTAATTTGGACTCTTTGATGGACAGGACAGGGTTACCCTACCACCCAAAGGGTAATAACGGGACCCTATTACTGTGACACCGCTGTTTATCTGTCTGTCACCATCTATCTTGGGGTATCTTATGAACCGTGATAGCTAGACAGTTCAAATTTAAAATACTGTAGGTAGTAGAATGCTTTAAGCAATTAAAATAAGAGATATTAAGGTGATGAGTGTATGTTGTTGTGTGCAGATGGAAGCGCGACTGTGGGGCGAGGTGGGCGCTTTGTCTGCGGCGGCGACGACCGCGGCGCGCGAGGCGGAGGCGTTGCGGGCAGCGCACGCCGTCGCCACCGCGCAGTTAGAGGACATGAAGCGCACCATGACGCACCACCACCACCACCGGAGAGGTAACACCACCCTTGACACGGCGACGACCGCGGCGCGCGAGGCGGAGGCGTTGCGGGCAGCGCACGCCGTCGCCACCGCGCAGTTAGAGGACATGAAGCGCACCATGACGCACCACCACCACCACCGGAGAGGTAACACCACCCTTGACACGGCGACGACCGCGGCGCGCGAGGCGGAGGCGTTGCGGATACCATGACGCAAAGGAACTATTAGCCTAGGATAAATAGTTTCCGATATATAAGAATTTTAATTTTAACAGCTCTTAATTGTCCGATTTTCAATAACGATTGTCTTATTTTTTATCAATCGTATTTTGTTTCTGTTTCGAGCATCATTTTTTTGCTTTAATCGTCTTTTAAAAATACCTACCAAATGTGTCTTGAAATTGTGTGAAACTGCTTTGTCACAGAAATGCAGTTCAGTAAACCACAGTATAATTCACCACCTAAATTGAACTTTATAGCCTCACTGGCAAGGTCGCGATTTCACGCAGGGAGGTATTATGTATTCTGTCTGTGGTCGTGTGATGCAGGACAGTTATTGCATTCTACGATCGGAATATTTTTGTGTGTGCATGAGTCAGTACTTTGAGTAAACAAAGATGGCAATATTTTACCGACGGCTTCGAATCTGAGTTTCGAGCGTGCTTAGGTACCTCCTTAAGACGCTGAAGAAAGAGGAGAGGTAACATCCTGAACTTATTATAGGCAAACCGAAAACTCGGCGGGACGCCTTAGGGGCAAGAAGTAGGTGGGGACCGAGTGGAACCAATAAGCCGAATGCACGCGGCTGGGGCCGCGAGCGTATTCGTTAGCGAGGTACTCACCTCCGCAGTACCCGAGAGTACATACCTCCGCCCCCACCTACTTCTTGCCCCTAAGGCGTTCCGCGAATCTTCTGGTTTGGTTCTGGTAGTCTTGAAAGAATAATTGTTAGCATTACACAAGCAAATGCGTTTGCGCGTACATAAAAACTATAGTACAGTTTTTCACTCTCTGCACACACCGGATATCTTAAATGTCACAGTAACAGACGCGAGCAATACAAGACTTTGATGTTTTGCTTTTATTTTTCAGGTAAAAAACACAAATTAAGTCCACAGCAAATGGCGAAGATGCAACATTTGGCTGATCATTTAGGAGAATTGACAACACTAATCAATACATCGGCTAAGGTAAATATAATACTAAACATTTCACTCAATATTATCGTTCGGTAGCCGAAGGGTCTGTTGTCTGTCTGTCCGTCTGTCACCAGGCTGTATCTTATAAACCGTGATAGATAGATATAGAGTGTAGCCGCTATAGCAACAAATAACACCAATGTTTTAAGAATACAATAAAGCGTGATTTTTACATTTTAAACAGAACGATAGCGCGATTTATTTTTACCACTATCGCCATCTAGTGATAAACTGGCATCAGTGGTAAAGTATAATGGAAACGTGCGTCGTCGTTGCGTTCACGGATTTCGCTTGGTCCAGTGTTTATTTTAGGATTCTGTACCCAATAGTGATAATGTGAAGTGCTGGCTTGACGTCTAGAGATCGAATATGCGTGCAAATGGCCTCACTACACAGAATGCCGAAGATCGTGCGAAGTGGAGACGTAAAAGTAGAAAAGCGGACCCCGGGCTGAGAGAGGGATGCAACCGGGAACATCGTTAGCGTTAATGATGACCCAATTGTGATAATGGTTCGTGGAACCCTTCATGCACGAGTCTCACTCGCACTTGGCCGGTTTTTTAAAATTCTCTTGGTATACTCGAGTGAGACAGACACAGCACAGACACGGACACAGCCACAGACACTGTAGTGAGAGCTCGTCCTCCCCACAGGAGGTGGGCACGGCGGAGGCGGCGGCGGCGGAGGCGGCGCGGCGGCTGCGCGCCTGCGAGCGGGAGCTGGCAGACGTACGCGCCAAGGCGCAGCCGCAATACGCACAGGTACTGATAATTGGCCTTTACATCTATTATTTTTTAGGACATTTATACAGCGCAAGCAACTTTTAACCCATGCTATTTATGGCGCTGTAGTGCCCGGGTCATTGTAAGCTGGAGTAGGCTTGCCCAGCACCTATACCACCCTCCCAGCCTAGTCAGCCATGCCCAGAGGAAAGAACAGGCCAATACGTCTGGAGCTAACTAAGCCGTGGGTTTCCTCACGATGTTTTCCTTCACCGTAAGAGCGATGTTAATAATGCACGTAACACAGGTACTACTCACTACTAAATTACACAAGCAGGAGCTGCGTGTCACGAGGTGAAGATGCTACGCTATTGGTGGGGTATTTCCCCCACAAAAGGAGCTAATTGATATCTCCGCCATATAAGAACTGTTTTTTTTTTAAAGATAGTAGTTTTAAATTGATCTCATAAAATGTTGGTAAAGATCTGATCAGTATCTTCGAAGTCATAATACTTATCAAAATCTAGTAACTTGCTTACTTTAAGAAATTCTCCCAATAGAGTTAAAGCCGAATACAGAAAAACCACTTAAAATTTGAGGAGTACTTTAAAAATTGAGCAGCTTCTTGATTTGTATGATTTTTGAGTTTGAGAGCTGCTTATTTGATTAAGTAGAACTCAGATTTTGAGTAGCGTTTCTGTATTCGGACGTATTCGTGTTTACCAATAGTTTTATACAAGTAGTTTGAACTACTACTATAAAACTATCATATATTACTAAAGGGAGCTCTTTTTAGTTATTTGATGAGGTTTTCTCTGTATTACACCGAGAAGTATCTATCTATTTAATATTATAAAGCGGAAGAGTTTGTTTGTTTGTTTTTTTGTTTGTTTGAACGCGCTAATCTCAGGAACCACTGGTCCGATTTGAAAAATTCTTTCGGTGTTGGATAGTCCATTTATTGAGGAAGGCTATATGCTACTTTTGATCCCGATATTCCGTGGGTGAAAGCGCGGGGAGCTGCTATCTATTATACTATTATAAAGCGGAAGAGTTTGTTTCTTTGAACGCGCTAATCTCAGGAACCACTGGTCCGATTTGAAAAATTCTTTCGGTGTTGGATAGTCCATTTATTGAGGAAGGCTATAGGCTATTTTTGATCCCGATATTCCCACGGGATCGGGACTTATGCGGGTGAAACCGCGGGGACCTGCTAGTATAAAAATAAAATAATTATAAATGATTTCTACAGGAACAGCAAGCATTACAGAAGCAGCAAGAACAACTAGCCCAGCAACAGTTGCAACAACAAAAACTTCAGCAACAGCAGCAACAACAACTCCAGCAACAACAACAACTGCATCAACAACAACAACTTAAGCAGCAACAACAACAACTGCAGCAGCAACAACAACAACTGCAGCAGCAACAACAACTGCAACAACAACAACAACTTAAGCAACAACAACAACTGCAACAACAGCAATTGCAGCAACAAATGTTGGAGCAACAAAAAATGGCTGTGAAACAAGCTCAGACGCAATTTATAGGTAATTTTATAAATATATGTACAGTGGCCGGCAAATAAGTAGTAAATTTTTAACGTAGAAGGGGAACGTTCGCGCAGTACATTTTACATGCGACTTCTATGAAAAATCTACTTCTACTTCGCATCCGAAAATTTTCTCAACTTATTTGCTGGCCACTGTAAGTTAATTTGTTTTAAAAAAGTATGAATATCTTTACGCTAAAACTACTGAACTGATTCGTTAAATTGATCTACGTCAAGAATAGAATAAAATTAATAATTAGCGTAAAAGTAACGGAAGATTATCCTGTCTCTCTCTCGTCCTTATCTTCACTAATATTATAAAGAGGAAAGATTTCTATTTATGTGTGTATGTGTTTGTATGTTTGTAATGAATAAACTCAAAAACTACTGGACCTATACTAAAAATTCTGTCACCAATATAAAGCTACATTATAGTAACGTAGGCTATTTTTGATCCCGATATTCCTACGGGATCGGGACTTACGCGGGTGAAACCGTGGGACGCAGCTAGATAGATAGAAATCTTTATTTGCACAACATAAACAGAGAAAAAACAAAAAAACACATAAAAAAAAGTAATAGTAAACAAGCTTAAAATTAAGTTGCACAAATGGGCGGTCGCATCGCTGAAAGCGATTTCTTCCAGCCAACTTTTGGATGGAGTAGAACTGTAATAGCTTGAGTGGTAGGCAGTGCACCTAGATATTACCACATATCTCAGTCTTAAGATAAGTTATTATAATAAGTCTTTTTTAAATTGCTCAATCCAGAGACAACTGGCACGCCTTGGAGGAGGCCTTTACCTGTAGAAGGTTTCTTGCAAACGAAAAAGAATAAATAATGAATGAAAATAATAATAAAGTACCTTGATTTTATTTTTAAAGTGTTTCCTACACTTGGATAATTGATTTAATTGAAGAAAATGTTTTTCAAAAATTGCACCCGACAGGACATGAACCCGCAACCTCGACATTCCGTGTCGCGCGCTTACCAATTGCGCTACGGGTGCAAGCACCATTGCGCAATTGGTAAGCGCGCGACACGGAATGTCGAGGTTGCGGGTTCATGTCCTGTCGGGTGCAATTTTTAAAAAACATTTTCTTCAATTAAATCAATAATAAAGTAATCAAAGAAACATGAAAATACTACTCAAGAATAATAAATAAAACACAAACTCTAGATTTAGAATATAGGTTAAACAATTTCTTTTTGTAAACTTAGCAAGAAATATAAGGCTTTTTTATTTTATTTATTTATTATTATTATAATAAGTATTAGGAGGATGACTATGGTCTGTATCTGGCTGTGTTCCCAGAGAGCGGGTGCGGGATGGTGACGGTGCGCCGCGGCGCGCCGCCGCAGCGGCTGCCGGCCGCGCCGGACCACGCGAGGACAGGTCAGTGCTCATTATTGATGTTCTTCTCGGCGCAAGAAGAACATTATTTATAACTGTCATAATGGCTGATTGCCTATAACGTTTGGCACTAAAAGTATATTCAAGAATTGCTATCTCTTTGCTAGTGTTGGCATTAATTTGCTACCCATAATCCCCTAACCTCTAATTAGCTCTCCATTTTTAGGGTTCCGTACCCAAAAGGTAAAAACATACAAACAAACAAACAAACATACATACATAGACTGATAAACACATAACCCTTCTTTGCGTCGCGCAGTCGGGTAAAAACGGGACCCTATTACTGAGACTTCCCTGTCTGTCTGTCCGTCTGTCCGTCTGTCACCAGGCTGTATCTCATGAATCGTAATAGCTAGACGGTTGAAATTGTCACAGAAGATGTGTTTCGGTAGCCGCAACAAGGAGTTTAGTACAATGTGAGGTCGCTTCTGATTGGTCAGGACAAATCGAGTTGGTCATGGAATTCAAAATGGCTGCCCTATCTGTCAAATATACCAGTCTGCCTTTACTTACCAAAGAGGTTCTTATAAGTTTCAGATTTTCTTTGTACCAAATTTTTTTTTTTTTTTGAGTGATTCGGTCGTTTGATGGGAGTTACGAATCGAAGATAAATATTTCATATTTTCCTATAAAATTTAAAAATTGGTTGTAAACCATTTTAGGGTTCCGTATCCAATTGTGATAGTGGTATGGAACCCTTTGTGCGCGAGTGTCGCACTTGCCCGGTTTTTTTAGATCTTAAGTTATAATATTATGTAGCTGTTGGTTCTTCTAAAAATAAATAAATGATACTTTACTTTTACTGTGTTTCCATAACTAGCCCTCTACTGGGCCGTTTTGCGTGACTTTAAGCCGTGGGTTTCCTCACGATGTTTTCCTTCACCGTAAGAGCGATGATAATAGCGCACTATTTTTTTTCTTAAAGAAAAACACATTGGTGCAAAAACCTACGAACCGTTTTTTTTAAACAAATCGGAAGCATAGTCATTGTAGCTCTGGAGGAAACCTTACAAGAAGTATCTTTAAGTTCTGACTGTATATGGGTACGGAACCCTTTACGCGCATCCGACTTGCTCCTTACCAGACTTTTTATTTTCAGTATTAAAAACCCGCGATGACCAACAACAACAAGTACCATCAAAACAACAACCAGTAGAAAGCAACAAGCAAACCTGGGAGCAGGCGCTAGCACATATCAACCAATTAGCCAAAGGAGGTAACAAGGAAAAGGTAAAGGTTATACTTTTTTATTAGTTACTGTTAAGTCCCGATCCCGTTTAATTATCAGGATATAAATTACCCCATGTTACTCCCAAGGAATCAACACAATATGAAGTTTCATCAAAATCGGTTGAATTCGTTCTGAAATCGATTTAAAGAACGGTGTTTATGCGGTGGTGTTTCCTGTAGCGTGGATAGATGGCGTTTAAACGAGCCTTATAGTAAACAAACATAATTTCGCTGCTCGAAACGTGGAATCGCGTGGTCTAGTTGGTACAGACATCGGGGTTCAAGCCTCACTGCGAGTAAAATATTTTAAATAGATTCTTCTTCTGTTTTCGCGATGTTGTATTGAAATTAAAGACATTTTTCGGTTTGAATCGCGTGGTTTTTATTACTTTTAGCATTGTTACAACGCTCAACGTTTCGAGACGGATAGTCTATCCTGAAGAAGAGACCTGGAAAGGTCTCGAAACGTTGAGCGTTGTAACAATGCTAAAAGTAATAAAAACCACGCGATTCAAACCGAAAAATGTCTTTAATTTCAAATATTTTAAAGTTTTTTTTTTCCTTATATTATTTCTATTAAGACTGCCTTGAGCAATAAAAAATATCGTCAAGATGGCGGGGCCAACTCTCCACTATAAAATCGCCATTTTGACGTCAAGATGGCAGGGCCAGGGTTTTTCTTGAATATCTTGAATACTAAAGAGGTACTCATTTTTTACCTGAAGTACCAATTTGGTACCAAATCTGTCAATATAAAGTTTTAATATTAGAGACTTGGACCCGCCGTCTTGACGCTAATAATAAAAAATAATTACGAAATATTTAAAGGTGTACATTTCAAGAAATAGTCGTTTGTTCCTCCGAAACGGTTCGATTAAAACCCTCTTGTATTTCCTTTTAGAAAAAGAAAGCTCAAAAAGTGGAACCTAAATCGGATGTGAAGCCGAAAGTACAAAAGCAGACACAGAACAAAGCAGCGGAACCGGAAGGGCCGCCATTGTCCAAGAAACAGAGGAAATTATTGGCTAAGCAACAGGTATATTCTTTAGTATTTACTTAATAAATAATACATTTATTTATTACCGATAGGATAGTCCAGAACAGGATCAGATACTTTAAACCAGATACTGTCTTCCTTCTTCTAGATGAGCGTGTTACATCTTAGACCATATCGTCACTTACCATCAAGTGAGATAGTGGTCAAACGCTCATCTATCATATGTAAAGAATAAAAAAAAATAGACAAATTAAGATTTGGGAGAAAAGCTCTGTGTACCAAAACTTGGAATTTATTTCAGAGTTATTCAACTACTGTTATTTAGCTATCGAACAAATACTAATATCGAATCTACTCGATATTAGTATTTGTTAAAGTACTTATCGTTGGATCACTATTTCTTGAATTTAAACTCACTTTTCGGTTTTATTCACGTGGTGTTATTAAGGGACTAAAAGTAATAAACACCACCCGATTAAACCGAAAAATGAGGCTAACTTCTATCTGGCATCGCGAAAACCGAAGAAAAATCATACATTTACTACTTTTCGTTTTTGACATCAGGCGGAAGAGGAAGAACGTAAACGTCAATTACATCTGCAACAGCTGGAAGAAAAGAAGAAGAAGACGAAAAAACACGATAAGGAAACTGCAATCGAGACGAAGAAACAGGAGAAAATGGAGAAAAAAGAGCAGAAGGCGGAAAAGAAGGAGAGGAATAAAAAGGAAGAGAAGAAGGTCGAGAAGAAGAAAGATAAAGAGAATAAACAGGAGAACGTTGGTAAGTTAATTGTACAGGGTGTCCGGAATGCGGTAATAGGCCAAGTTATAATAGTTTTCAGAGTTGAAGAGGGCTAATGGTATGTAGAAAAACTTATCTATACCAATATTATAAAGAGGAAATATTTGTATTTTTGTGTGTGTGTGCGTCTGTATATTTGTTATGAATAAAGCCCCCTAAGCCTCTACACATCGCCCCCTTTAGCCCTGCAGCGCCCACAATGGGGCGTTATCGCCCACTTTGGGAACCCCCGGTGTAAAAAATAAAAATAAAATGGAGACTAAAGAGAGATAAATTTATTACCAAAATATTGTTTCCATATGTTTTGTAATTACAAAGATATATTGACATCCAAATCTACAAATGTTCAATTCGTCATGTCAACGTGTTACAGTGCAACCGCAACCGTCGAAACAGAAGCAGCCGCAACCTCAACCGCAACCGCAACCTCAACCGTCCAAGAAGACCAAGAAGAAGGATCAGAAGGCGCAGGTTCAGAGCCCGCCGCAGGTCATCAATATCACGCCTCATACCACCATAGAGGTTGTTAATAAAAAGGTAACATTATATACCCTATTTCAGTATTTTAGATTAATAAATAACATTATGATACTAATACGTTTCTTTGCCAGAAAAAATAACTTTTTCAAGTTAATTTTAAAGAACGAAAGTTCTCAATATGAAAGCACTGTAGCACAAATTCTAATAAACTTTCTGGGTGGTATAAACATAAATAATCTCATTCCTATCGCCCCGATGTCGTGTTTGTAACAAGCTTTCTGGGTGATTCAAATATAGCGGATTGCGGTAAATTGATTACCGGACCCTTAAACCGCAGTTGAGATCCTACCGACTGCGCCAATGAAGCAGCTACCTAACCTAACTTTTCTTTACTAAATTTAGCTAGCTCAGCACATAGATTATAACACATAGTTTATAAATGTTTACAGAACGAGTGCGGGAACGAGTCGCTGGAGGCGGGGGCGGGCGCGTCATGCAGCATCATGGAGCAGCTGAGCTGCGGAGTGCAGGTGGCAGACCTTCGCCTGCCGCCCGGCATCACGCTCACCAGGGTCCCGCCCCACGAGAAGCGGGACGCGCCCACTCTCGCGTCTGTGGTCAGTGTTGTAGTATAGTGCAGGCTTGTGTAACGAGTCTACTGTAGATACATCAACTGGCACCGATGGCTTCACTTGCCGCGGGGACCACGGAGGAGAGTGATATCTTATTAGCAAATGAATTCAAGTTTTCACCTATCTGTATTGTGTATGTCTGTTTTTGTGTGAATGAGTAAGGGCGTTTTTAGTGTTAAGCGTGTTTGCTCACGTATGCGGGTTTCTATACAAATTCTCCCGCATGCGTGAGGAATTAAAAACGCCCTAAGAAACATTTTCTGTTACTTCTTACACACAACTTTTTCATTTATAAGTAGAATAATAAGTACAATTTAAATGATTTTTCGCATCACGCAGGTATAAAAATATGTATGTTTATTTGATATAAAACCGTTGAATGTACGTTATGTTTGCAGCCGCTGTGGAAGTGCGGCGCGCTGCCCGCGGCGCCGACGCCGGTGGCGCGGCCGCCGCCCGTCATCGCCGCCGACCCCGCGCTCATGACCTTCACGCACGCGCACCCGCACCCACACCCACACCCGCACACACACACGCACACGCATCGACCGCACGCAGGTATGTACCTTACGTGGCTACTGCCACAGTTAAAGCTGGGGTCCCACAGCCAACGGGCCGTGGGATCCTGTGATATAACGATATCATAGGTCAGGCCAAAGTGGTATTAACATCGCTCTTACGGTTAAATTCACGAAAAAAAGGCCAGTTATCGGGCTAATTGTTAAAGATTGCATATTGATTACATATTATAATATTTATAAATTCATCGCTCGAAAAGGGAACTCGTGTGGTCTCTTCGTTAAGACATTGGGGTACAAAGGCGCGAGTTCAAACCTGTGTGAATTTTTGAAGATGTATTATTCCTATTAAATATTAGGTATCTAGTAGATTTATCTAGCTAGAGCAATAAAAAGAAAACAGATTACGAAACTTAAACTTTACCAACTCAAATTTCTCAATTTACAGAACCCCCACCGAAAGCCATAATCGTGCCAGAGCCCCCTCCACCGCCCGCTCCAACCGGGAAATCAAAGAAAGCAAAGAAGAAAGCCAAGAAAGCTGCCGCAGCAGCAGACACCGAGCCTACCAAGGCAGACGGAACCAAGATGGTCACTCTCCGTAACCCCATGTTCCACCCTAACCTCCCACCTGTCCAACTAACCAACAACCCCGTACAGAAGAAGACTACAGAACAAATCCGAGTACCAGACCCAATACCGATGCCACCGAACGCCTGCCAAGCAACCATCACACCGACTTCCAATGGAATGTACACTATACGGAACCCGTTGATGTCTATGATGCATCAACAGAGCCTGATGGGGCTACGGAACCCCACGCCCACGCAGCCCAACTACAACCAACAGTACAACTATGTGAACCCAAATCCGAACACATACCAACCGGCACCCGGGCAATACATTCTTGACCCGAACGCTCCGAAACAAGAATACAACAACAGGATCATGAACTTAGCCTCGTTTACTCAGACGAATGACGAAGGATACTCCCTGTTTAAGCCTGCAGAGGACTCGCAGACTAGAAGTTTTTTGTCTCCGGAGTACTATGAGAATTCGAGCCCGAAGCCTGTAGTGTCACCAAATCCAATAGGAACTCGACCAAATAACGAAAGCTCCTATACCAATGATAATTCTTCTCTATTCTCCAACCCGATACAACGGCCGGAGCCGATCGGGACGCCTCTAAAGCCGGAGCAGGGCGACTACACGTTGTACACGCCTTTCGGGAAAGAAGATCAGAATGTGTTCAGAAATGCTCTGTTCAATGACAAACCTGAAGAGACAGTGCCCAATGGGGATTCTTTGCCGTACTTCCAAAGGTAGATTTTGTTTCAATATTTTTTAAACTTATACACGATTTGTAGGTTTTTTTTTTTTTTTTTTTTTTCCCTTTTTGATACTGCAATCAGTCTTTGATAGACTATAATCAGTATGGTTGCGAGTATAATGTGATGTAAGGCGCACTAGCCAGTGCCAATGCTTCCTCTAGATTCAGACGACATCCAGCCTTTTCAGTCTGCGAGTCTTATTTGTGGGATCTATTAGCTGAGCAGCAAGTGGATTGGGATGAGCAGCAAGGCGTCCAATATGACTCTTTTGGTATTTAGCAATTTCTTCAGTGACTGTTGGTATCTCCAGGTACTCATGAATTTCAACATTTCTCGTGAACCAGGGAGCTTGGACTATGTTGTGGAGGATCGAGTTTTGCACACGTTGGATACAAGCTATGTTACTCTTGCTGGCCACTCCCCAAAGTTGAATGCCGTATAGCCAGATTGGCTTAAGGACTGCATTGTATAGCAGGAGTTTGTTGTCCACAGATAGTGCAGAGTTACGAGACATCAACCATGAAAGGTTTCTGTACCTCAGGTTCACTTGGTCTCGTTTGTGCCTGATGTGAGTTTTCCATGTTAGGCGTCTGTCAAGATGAAACCCAAGGTACTTGACACAATCGTGCTGCGGGAGTGTGTCGTTTCCTAGCTTCACCTCAGGGCAAGTCTGCTTTCTTAGTGTGAAAGTTATGTGGCATGATTTTTGCGCGCTAGCTCTTATCCGCCATTTGCGTTGCCATGCATGTGTTTCGTCCAGTGCCCTTTGGAGTTTAGAACTTGCTGCGCGGTGGTCTTGGTCTACGCTCAGGTATGCCACGTCATCTGCATAGGTGGCGATAGTAACACCATTTGTGACTGGGAGGTCTGCAGTAAAGATGTTATACAAGACAGGGCCCAACACAGATCCCTGAGGAACTCCTGCTTCTATTTTGCGGATTGAGGATCTCGCGTCGCCGTGTCTCACTTGGAATGCTCTGTCAGCAAGATAAGATACAATAGTGGAGTAAACAGTGTGAGGCAGGTTATTTTTAACCTTGTATAAAAGTCCTTTGTGCCATACGCGGTCAAAAGCTTGCTGGACGTCGAGGAAGGCCGCAGAGCAGTACATTTTGCGTTCAAAGCATTGTCTCACGGTATCGTAGACCCGATGGACTTGTTCCGCTGTTGAGTGAGATTTACGGAACCCAAATTGGTGTGTGGGAATCAACCCGGACTCGTCCAAAAACTGCTGAAGCCGAGGCAAGAATATTCGTTCCCACAGTTTAGAGAGTACGGGTGTTAGGCTAATCGGTCTGTAGGACCCTGCTTCCTCCGCGGGTTTTCCTGGTTTGTGCAGCATTATTATTTGTGACATCTTCCACAACCAAGGGAAATGTGACAGTCTGAAGATGGCATTAAACAGACATGCTAGAAATGTAATGCATTTCTTAGGAAGTTCCTTCAGCACTTTCGGGGTGATCAAATCGTAACTCGGAGCCTTTTTTGGGTCCAAAGATCTTATCTGCTTCGCGATCTCTCCAGGTGACGTGGGTTTTATGGGCAGACACATCTGAAAGTCTTGGAGTAGGGCTATATCGATCATGGATTCATCGTGGCAGTCACCGTCGTTTGGTTTAAAGACGTTTTCCAAGTGCCCAGCGAAAGTTTCGGCTTTTTCATTGTTAGATCGAGCCCATGTTGATCCCGTTCTAATAGGAGGGGAAAAGGCTTTAGGTTTCTCACTATTTCTCAATGCGTTCCATAGTGATTTCTCGCCTTTGCCAGAGGGAGACATAGACTCTATGCAGTCTTTAACTCTTTGGTTTTCTGCGCTTCTGAGTAATGCTTTTAGGCTTCTTGCTGCTTGGTTTAGGCGTGTTTTGTCTGATCTTAGTCGAGACTGCTGCCATTGTCTTCTGATTCTTCGCTTCTCTGAGATCCTTTGTTTTATTTCTGCTGACAGTGATAGATTTTGTGGCTTTATAGTGATCTCCGGGGTGTTGATCCAAACAGCCGTTTGAAGGAGATTTGTAATGTAGAGGGAAGCTTCATCTATATCACGGGAACATTTCAAAGGTACCTTTAGGTTTATTTTAGAACTCAAGTAGCTTTTAAATTCTTCCCAATTGGTTTTATGGTTATGCAGTCTTTCTTTCGTGTCATCAAAGCGCATATCAGTGTCTACCGTCAGTATGACAGGCGTGTGGTCAGAAGATCCGTCAAGAGAGGATTCCAATTTAATGTGCCGATCATTTATTCCTCTGTTGACGAAGAAGTCTATCAAATCAGGCCTTTTGTTAGGATCTGATGGCCAGTAGGTAGGCTGGCATGTAGTTGATGTCTGCAGGTGTTTCTTAGAAATACTTTTTAAGAGTTCGCGGCCTTTAGTGCTAGTACAGCGAGAGCCCCAGAATGTGTTTTTTGCATTCCAGTCACCACCACTAATAAAACGGCTGCCTAGCGTTTGGAAGAATTCTGTGAACATAGTTTCATCAATTTTATATTTTGGTGGGCAGTATACTGCAGATATTGTAATCGGGCCGGAGCGGTCTTCCAACATGATTGTGGTGGCTTGCAGATGGGGGCGACGATATGGTTCCATCACTGAATGTTTAAGGTGCGACCTTACAATTAAAGCTGATCCAGCGTGTGGTCCTCCGTCTGGGTGGGGCGTACAGTAAGTATTACAGCCTCGTATGCGGAATGAACTTCTATTGGTGGCATGTGATTCGGAGATGAGAACTATGTCTAGTTTGTTGGTGGCCATTAGGGCTTCTACTTCCAAAATGTCATTCTTGGTGTTAAGCCCGTTTATGTTCCAGGCAGCTACTTTGAGTGAGACCATTGTTTAGAGAGAACGTTGGTCAGAAGATTGAGCATCGAGCTAATTTGTTGAAGGAGTATATCTATTTTTTCATTTTGTTTGATTAGTAGCTGTTCTAATGTAGAGTTTTGCTGAGTTGGTTGATCTTTATTGGATTCGTCTAGTTGGGTAGCAGCAGGCCGTGACTTTTGGGTGGCAGTATTGCGTGGTTTTTGGGGGCCAGGATTACGTGCCTTTAGGGAGTTGAGAGTCCGTGACACAGTGGGAGTAGCCGCATTTGCGTATGTTTGTGCAGGATCCGTTGGGTTTATGTTTACTCTCCCACCATGTGGCTGTGGTAGAGGTGGGAATGTTTGTGGTGATTCTACTTGCGGTGCTGGTGGTTGTCGTTGTGTTCTCGTGCTCGTGCTGCTCCTCATCTTTCTAGCGAGAATTTCTTGGTAAACACTACAACCTTTGTAATTAGCCGGATGGTCACAGGAGCAAAGTGCACAAGTTGCTGGTGTGTTTCGATCTTTTTTAGGGCATTCAGAGGTCTTGTGATTCTCGCTGCATTTGACGCAACGGTATGGCCGTATGGTTTTTAGAGTGACCATACTGCTGGCATCGATGGCACTGTACAATTGTAGTTGGCTTTCGTGGATCTTCGATTTTTACCCGTTGGTGATAGATGAATTCAATGTTTTTTAGCAGTTTGTTGTTGGGGCTTGGTTCTACATTTACAAAGAATGTGGATGTAGGATTTTTGTTAGGGCCAAAACGAGCATTTATAATTTCTCCCCTTACTTTGTTACCAGACTTTAAAATTTCTTCGGCTATTGCCTCATGAGGTGTTGTATGGTGTAAGTTGCGAATAACTATACGATGACATTTCGTTTCTTTTCTCGAGAAAGTATATCCAGTTAGACCTTTTTGTCGGACCAGGTCAATGGTCCTTTTGTAGCTATCAACATCGTCCACCATTATCCGAAGTAGGTTTTTGTTGACAATTTTGTACCGAAATTTTCCTGGGTCAACTGTGGTTTCCAGGAGTTTGGTAAGCTCATTTACATTTTCGATCCCGTATAGGAGAATTGGTGGTGGTTTATTATTTCGTGGGTTTTCCTCTGTGGGCACATCTGTAGCGTCCAGAGATAGTCCAGTGAAACTATTTGATTGAACAATGCCTGGAGGTGACAAGTGAGAAATTTGATCAATCTTACGTTTCTTGGTCATGTTTTTCTCAATATCAATGAGTTTTGATAGGTCTGTCTGTTCTTGAGGTGATTTGCTGCCAAGCGAGGAACTTCTGCACCTCATGACTACAGAATTTGGCTTTTCTTGAGTAGGGTTGCCTTGTCTAGCTTGGTTGGTGAACAAAGCCTTGTGGAAAATTTGTTGAGTCAATGTTTTGGGTTTATTTGTGTCGTCTGTCGATTTCCTTCCTGTGTAGCGGGATTTGCCCCCCCCAGAATACGTGGGGCAGCCTGATTCCTGTTGAGAACAGTCATCAGAGAGGGATTCTCCGTGGTGCACGGTACCCTCCTGGGGTAGTTCCTTATTTAATTCCGCCATTTTCATGAAGTATGCTGAGCCACAGCTTCGTCTTTTATGTTAGGGTGCGATCCCTAGAGACATGACTATGCCTAGGTTGGTTTATTATCTCGGGGTTGTCTCCCCTCGCTAGGGGACTCGGTTTTAAGGCGCCGAGGGCTCGCCTGCATCTCACACACTTGGCTGTTACCATTACAGGCAGGGAATAGTGCAAAACCCATAATGGCAACTTTGCCCGGGAGGGACGACCCACATGTGAATGTGAGCCCACATGGCGTGCGAAAGCGCGGCTATACCAGAGGTGGCGTGGACGTTGTATGTGAGATTTGGTCAATGTGCAACCACTTCTGCTTTGCACTCGCTGAAATGGATGCAAGTAGGCATTACTCAGCTTTTTCTAGGTGTTCACCTCCTAGCAAAATGAACACCACTGAGACCTAACATCGACCCCCCTCCCACGATTTGTAGGTACTAAAATTTTCTTTTCCCGGGGTCTTATTCGCGAATTGTTGTTTTTAAATTATCTTTTCTCAACGTTTCGACTTTATAACAATATATATATGGGATGCCGCAAACATGTCAAGTTGTCGTAGATGGTAAAACACAGATGCAAAGATTCAGCGTGTGTGCTGCTGCCGGATTGAGTAAAGATGCGTTGTTGGGTCAAATCCCGCTCAGCGTCGACTATTTTCCCTATGCCCGACGTTTCGAGATTGTTACAGATCTCTTGCTTAGGATTTCGAATTTTATTGTTCTAAAGAGTAACTGAAAATTATCATCTCATCTAATATTAACTGTATGAAAACGTTCTTGTGTACGCAGACTTTAGATTGCAAAGACTAATGTGTATTATTTATTTATTATGCACAAACCACCTTTACTACGAATGTTTTGAAGGGATTGCTTCGGAATGAGCAAATCAATTCAAACCTTCATCTTCACTCCAACGTTTTGTTTTCAGATTGCGAGTTGGTTCCAAGTTGAACAATGAAGTGACTATACACCACGTGACAGAATCCAAGTTCTACAGGCAGGTATGTTGATCCAATGCATTTGGAAGTTTCAAAAGGTGAAAAAACTGTGAGCCGTCACGGGACGCCTGACAGATGTGAAACATTGAGTCGCTACGTATAGTACATATAGCGTGGCGAGGCGTCGCACTATGGGTCATTACTGAGTTTTTCATCTCTAAATTCTGTAACTTCCTTAGTATTAACAATATCGAAACAAATCTTTCGCACTAATAATCTCAGATAAATAGCCTATAAATAGAAATAAAAGTTTAATAAAAATTAACCTTGATTCATAAAAAAAACATGGTCAATTTCAAAATTTCGAAAGTTTTTGGAGGTTTTGCGGACGTCTAAGTTCCTAACTTCGGTAGTTTAAACAATATCAGAACGAAACTGTCGTAATTATAATTTTAGATAAAAAATAATAAATAAAAATATAAATTATAACAAAATATTATTTATTAGTATAACAAATACATTGACAATTGTAAAAAAATGGTGATTATTTGAGTTTTTACGATTCTTCAGTCTCTAACTACCCAAGTTACAATAATTTCAGTATGAATCCTTCGTAGATAAATCTTACATAAATTTACTCTAAATAAAATAAAAGTTTGATTTAATTTATCTTTATTATTAAAAAAAACACATCGACAATTGCAAAATTCCTAATTTCTAAAAGTGTTTTATGATTTTAACGAATCAAATCAAAATAAAATAAAACAAGACTACATTATTATAACAGAGAATCATAATTATTTAAACATTTATGATTACTACAAATTATGAAAAACATGTTTATTAATTGCTTAAAAAATATATATCGAATTTAAAACTGGGTTAGTTCCCAGTTTTTTCAGTCACTTTTTAGTTGATTCCCATTCCGGTTTGTGGTAAATCAATGATTTGTAACTTTTTTTTACAATGATAAAGTAATATTTATTATCAAATTATGCGGTTATGATAAATTTCTGGTAAATAAGATATTATGATGTAGGTAGGTAGGTACTTTATAGAATTTTACTCAATTAGTATCCATGTATTAATTATATTTATCAATTAGTATTCTAAAATTTTTTTTTTAATAATTTCAATCAAATTGTTAGTAAATAAATATATTTTTCAATATCTACAAATGACTAAAAATGTAGTTATTTGTCATAAATTTATCAAAATGTATCAGTAAATGAGTTGAGATTTTTACAATTTTTCCATTTTTCACTGATCTGTCTCTGCAACTCAGAAAAGCAAGTTTAAGCAGAATTTATTTTAAAATCCTATTTGTATACAAACTAGGGAACGATATTATAGCAAAACTTCTGTGTCGGGAGATGTCGGCAAAGGTGAAAAGTCGTTTTGAAAATTTTTAACTTAAAAAACATAGGGTTTTTGTAATTTGTCTCTAAAATCTAAATTTATTTTGTATATGCTATTATTTAAGTATGGATGGAGAGAGTAAAGTATAAAGTTTAAAAAAATATATAACATGAAATAGCTTTCTATACAAACAGTTAGTAAAAAAATGATTTGAATGTGTCATATTTAAAATTCCCATCCATCAATCTATCTCATTCCTACTATATCATTGCAAGTCCTGGGTGCAACGAACTCAGAATATATATGGAACTCTCATTTGTTTCAAAACATGTTCCACGGATATTGCAGACTTTTGAAAATTGACGACTTGATCGCAAAACCACAGTACAAATAAGGAACAGTATGGAAACTAAGCCTAATTGAAGAAAATATAACCTACGCAAAAGTCCAGCACCGACCAGAACAATAAACATGTTTTCTGTTTCCATGAACACCCTCAGAATTTTTAAATTAATATTTGCCTAGACGAAGTTTAAACCCAACTATTAAGTTCACATTAAATGACTGATTCCCCACTGTTTAACATTATCCACTATGTCCGTACTTATTGTCAGTCATGTCATCAATAATACAATCCAGTGCGCGGAATGTCTGCGCGATGGTTGACTTTGGAACACATTTTTACCGGGTTTACTATGAGAGTTAGATCTCCATTTCTATTTGTTACTCGTAGCCTGGGTGTAAAATTAATTTCTACAACATATTTTTTCTGGTTTTAGGGGTTTCTAATATCCTGCTACACATTTTCATTGGCAAAAAATAGAAATCTTACATTTGGTATATTTGAATTCGAGACGATAAGTACTCAGCTGACCCATTGTGCGTCGCACGGCCTGTATCGCCATGAAAAATTGATGTGAAACATCTATAGGCGCGGGTAAACCTAAAAATCCGCGTGGCGATACAGGCCATGGCGACGCCTCGCCTCGCTATAATTTAAGGTTTACCATTGCCTATAGATGTTTCACATCAAAAATATTCGCCTCTAGGCGATGAAGGGGATTGTTGAAGAAACCCCTTCATCGTCATTCAACGGTTGTTGTTATTACGTCT